>VOQJ01019232.1:7208-18276 GCA_015052665.1 Apistogramma diplotaenia
GTGAAAAAGAGGATCAATAAAATGATCAATTTAAAAATTTTCCTCCCCATTTGATATATTTTTATGCAGTAGAATAAATGAGATTGTTCACACTGGACCCAGACCTTCCTCGTGCTCAGAGAGCAGAGCTGACAGGAAGCTAAAAGGAGGAAGTCCCGCCTGCACGCTGAGCTAATACATGCTGCCTCGTGTCAGGTTGCGTAAATCACAGGGGTGATCATTAGGATGGTTGAAGCATTACACTGTGTGCTCTGTGATTATGCTCTAAAAACAAATGATGTGGCGGATGTATTAATATGGTCCAGTGGTGTTTTTAGATCAGGAGGGGGCGAGAGCGAGGACGGGGGGGGAACAACCTGCGGCTCAGTGCTTTGATCATCCGTGATGCTGAGTGTAGTGATTTACTGCACCCACCGAGCCTTTGAAGGCACCCGGTGCAGCGGCGGGCTGGTCAGTCCTTAGAGCTCCACTTATTTATTATTATTCGTTTCCCTGCATACGCACCATAATGCTCGTGATTCATTCGATTTGGGTCAGCCACCTCACATTCACTTTGTAAGGTCCAGAGTCATCAGGCAAACCTTTCCCACATAGGTTCATTATTGAAGCAACACGAGTGCTGTGCAGAAGTCTTGAGCCGCTGCATTCTTTAGATTTAAATGTGTGCAGAGATTTATTGAAATATGGTATATGAGGCAAACAGGTTAATATTCATCAGCACAGCCTGAGCTCACGGGCAGCGTTCCCAGGATCCATCTAGTCTCCGTGAATAGTTCTCCGGGCTTCCTGCAGGACGTTGATCCCACGCTGCTTCAATCATGTTGAGGTCTGAGATCTGGGGAGGCCGGTCCATGACTCGGGGCTTCCTCTCACTGCATTCACCCTGTGTTTGGGATCGTTGTCATGTTGAGGAAGAACAGGAGGTGGATCAGCTGGAGGCCCAGATGTTCTCAGGTCCTGTGTCAGGGCTTTGCAGGTTTCACGCTGCACACGGTTGGGTGGTTTCTTCTGCACCAACAAGCCTCAGAAATGGTTTGAGTCACAGTATTTATCCCTGCTTCCAGTCTTCCTTTGCTGTCCTCCCACCATCCCAAAGTTTGTTCTCTCGAACACAACTTAACAGGCACGTTCCCCACAAGGACACAGGTATCACCTTCTGTGGTCCTGGACTTGATAATTACCCTTTATCTCGAACAGTGGGTTGCAAAGGACCTATTAGAATTAATTTAATGTCTATTAGAGGATGTGAAGGCTCTGCAGGGAGCATGCCTTTATAACACTGTTGTCCTTTAACTTGATTAAATTTGATTTATTGAAATGATGAAGTTAAAGACGGGTTGCTGATGGATGGCTGAGTCTCAACCGCAGCTCAGGTTAAAAGATGGTTGCAAGCGGCGATGTTATAGATATGAATCCATTTAAATGCTGCATTTCTCTTCACTGCACACAAGAGCTTGTGTCAACATGTTAAAACTGTGTGTCAATGATCCAAGCCGGACGTCTTTCCTCCGAACATCCTGCAGTGTTTGCACACGATTGTCAGGAGCAAAGTGCAGCAGGCGAAGGCTGGCAGCGAGGACCTGAGCACTGAGACCATGTCACAGTATCAAAATGCTCCAAGAAGTCTTATTTGTGCTTTTCCTGCCCTTAGCCTCTCATCTCTAATCTATCACACTCGATGTGTAGGTGTGAAAATGCCTTCCTTCCGCGGCACAGATTCCACATTGTTCTTGCCAGCGGGAAGGAGAACATGTTTGGCACGATTTGGCGTGATTCTTAAAAGCCGAACGCTTACAAAAGCCGATTCAGAGCAGAGACGAGGGAGCCGTTTTGCTCCGAGCGCTCGGCGGCTTTGTGAAGCACAGCACGACACCATCATTTAAGTTTGTGTGCGATTGTGTCAGCCACAATGCAGGCGTGAGCAAATGTCTGACCCTCAGATGAATGCAGCATGTACAGGGAAGCCTTCAGGAGCCAGATCAGAGGCCCTGCATTGTTTTCTCCTCGCAGCTCTGCTTGTGACGGGCTCATATTCCCACATATACATACATGCATACTTTGATCAATCACGTGTTACAGCTCGTTGTTGTACAGCGTTGTTAACGAGGATAACGAGTTCACACGTGACGCCTTCAGCAGCATCCAGCAGCTGTGCAAGTGGCCCTCAGGGCATGAAGGTGTTTCATGGAGCTTTGTCTAACTCGACTAATCTGTACATACAGAACATAAGTGCAAAGGCAGTCGGCTCACAGCCGTGTCATTTCAGCAGCACTCAGTGTGTCTGTTAGCTGGAACCAAACTCAGTCTCTTTATTTGATCTGTTTCGTGTGTGTTTGTGGTTTTCTGCATCAGTTTCAGTCGCCCGAGTACGTTTCTGACAGTCGGCGTGGACACAGGCCTCGAGGCCCCTCGGCTGCTCGAGCACCTCGTGCACCAGGCGGTCGGAGGTTCGACCCAGCAGAGCTCCCACAGATGTGTTGCACTTGCTTTGCTTGCAGCCTTCTGCCCAGATGAACCCACACCAGTCTGATGGGGCTGCAGACTCACAGCTGTGGTGCTTCCATCCTCGGAAGTCTAGTTTTTTCTAATGTTTTTGGTCATTATTTAGCTGCAGGATGAATCCACCACCAACCTGTGAATCTTCATTTTCTGCTATCATTTTCCATTCTCATATTATGCATCAGAGACTATTTGTAAGTATCATGAAAGTTGCAGCAGCTATTTGGATTGTTGCATAAACTTTAACGGCTTCATTTACTTCTATCAATGAGAGGCTTTCATATGGATACACTGAGCATGGCCCCCACACCCCCACTGGTGGCCTTCATGCAGAGACTTATGGTCTGAAGTGTCCACCGAAGATGGCAGCATGTGCCTGTGTCTCAGTAATGAGCCTCTGTGTTGTCTGAACAGATGAGCTTCTCAGCCTCATATTAGACCCCAAATGAAACCCACAGATCAAGTAAAGCTGCTGCTGCTGCCCGACTCCCCGGGGAGGGGAAACCTAACGCTGTTTATGGAATTGATGCTTGTTTTGGGCAAACCTCTACATCATTATTGAGTGTTTGTCTTCTGACTTTTTAAAAATTAATTTGCAGAACATCAGATTTCTGTGTTAAACAGCATTTAAAGTGCGATTCATTAATGTAGGATGTGGTTAACGTACCTTTGTTTAGGCCTAAAATGTAGTTTGATGTTTGCGTGTTTGGTTGGTCCATCCCCCTCGTTCAGGAACATCCCTGCAACAGGCCGGCAGCGGGAAAACGACGGCTTAATTAAGTTCACTGAGCTGGGAGTGGTGTTAATGGAAGAGGAAGTGCAGCAGCACCAACAATCTGACTGATCAACCTTAAATATGTACTCACAGTGAGGCTTAAATGCTCTTGCTGTGATGCTGCTGAGATGAGTTTACTGCATATACGTTAAAGTGTGTGCGCTTGGTCCAGGAAATGTAATTATGGTTGTGTAATCTAAAAAGAATCACTTCTGTGTGCATCAGCATTCACGACGGGAAAGTTGTTGCAGTCCTTACAGAATATTATCAAATGAAGGGCAGCTCAAGACTTTTGCACAGCATGGTGATTATGAACAGTAGCTCCCAGAAGTTGCATTGCTGTGCAGCTGCACTGATTCCTGGTTTGGTAGAAGTGCAGTGCTGTTAAAGAGCGGTGAGCTGTGGTTGGACGCTGGTGCACAAAGCAGCACTCTGATATTTGGGTGAACGTCCACGATCGTATCTGTGCTGCGGTGCTCCGTCCATCATGGTGATGGACAATCAGGCCCACAGGTCTGCACTCAGAGCCTGGTTCTCTGCAGGGAAGATGTGGTGTTATGGGCTCTTTAAGACACGAAGGAATGTCGGGAGAATAATTTTAATTCTATTTTGGATTTAACGGAGAGCCAATGAAGAGAAGCTAATCTGTAAAAACACGATTTCTTTATTTCCCGTCACTCTGCAGCAGCTTCCATCACCTCTGGAGCTTTTAGGCCCTCCTGATGATTACAAGGCTTCATCCTATAAATACCAAAGTGCATGGACACGTTTTCCAGCAGCACTTTGAGACAGTGTTTTTCTCATTTTACCACCAGCCGAAAGAAGAGTTGTTGACTGGGAGCTGAAGTGTGGTGGTGGCAGCTGGGAGTGAAGGCTGGGACGTGACGGCGGGGGTCAGGTTGATACATCAGTGTACTTTAACGTGTTCCTGCTGTTATTAAAACCACTCGCATGTAACAGCTGTGTCTGTTCTCGAGGCTGTCGCGCACCCTGCAGAACGTCCTGTTGCTGCAGATTACACAATGATATTTGGCCAGATCATTGCAGAGGAATAGAGCTTCGCTGTCTGTTTTCATCAGCAGTGTCAACGTGACAGGCTAAAGCAAATTTGGCAGGCTGAGTCACGCAACGGCTGAGATGGAGCCGGTTGCAAGGTTAATTGGCAATGGGAATAATTGGCCACTGGGCTCAATTTGTCTGATGGGAGGAATTGGAAACCAATCTTACTGACTGTTTGGAAGCATTCCATGCAATTCCTCAACAGAGGCGTCTTTATCTGATGCTCTGCCGGAGCTGCAGTCCTCGCTCTCATTGCACTTGCTATGAATAGTTGTGCTGCAGCCAAACAAGTAGGAAACTCGAGCAGCAGCACTTTTGGTCTGAAACTGTATTTCAAATCAATGATTTCAAGTGTTCCTCGTCTGCGCGCACAGCAGAAAATAAAGGCTGCTTTTACGCTCCGCAGCCAGCATGTGAGAATGTAAAAGGTTCGTTTAAAAGTGCATTAATCTGTTATTCGCTGAAAGAAATGTGAAAGCCGGCAAAAACACAATTCTGACTTCAACATTTTCACACTATTTTTATATGTTTTATTATTGTAAATGTGTCTTTTAACACAGGAATTGGTGCAGAATGGAAATGCGTGTGAAGGTGCAGCTTCAGCAGGCTTCCTGCTGCAGACCCTCTCAGCCGCCTGCCAAGCACAGCTTTGCCTCAAGGGTATGATTTGCCTGCCTTCCCGTTGACGGCTATTTGTATCCACAAAGAGAGGATCAACATCTCAAATTGATTTTCCCTCTGACTACATGTAAATGAACTTTCCAATGATTGTAAACTCAAAGCCGATAATGCAAATTTAATGGCGTTTGGTGTTGTTTTTATGCTCTAATTCAGCTCAAGCAGCCTAATAAGATGACGCGTGTCAGACGCTGCTTTCTCGGGGATGATTACGGTCTGCAGCACTCTGGTGTCGATGGAAACAACTCTAAAGTGGAGAAAATTGGACGTTTAATCCTGGTGGGAACATATTTAGATATTGGAAACAGCTGAAACGGTTGATGCACAGGCATCTTCGCTAAATGGAACAACAACAGTCGGATAAGTTTCAGTTTCAGAAGGTCTTTTGTTCGAGGCTGCAGTCGGTGGCTGAACTTCTCCACCTTTGACGAGCCAATTATTGCTGCTTCATTCAACACAATATTTCATTGTGAAAACCAACACAATAGCATTCACACTGTGAAAAAAGGCTCTGAACAAAGAGAATTAAACCACCTTTTGGAATATGCAATTTGCACTTCAAAATTCATTCAACTTTTTAAAGGAAATATTCAGAAGTGTTGTTTTAGCGACAGCGTGCAGCAGCTAGAAGTGGCGCCGGTTTGCTGGCCTCTGTGGACTCCTGAGGTCATAATAACCATCGTGACCAAACCGAGCCATTGTTCTCTGAAGCAGGACGATGGAGGCTTGCATACATCGCGCTGCAGAGGAACCAACTTCACATCTACGACTCAAACTCGGTCTTCTTGGTGTGAACGTGGTGTGAGGTGAAGGGATTTCCATAGTGGACTTTAATAAAGACCGTCATGAACTGGACACTTGAATGCAACTCCGATATCGTCCCTTCAGAGTAAATCTGTTATGTGGTGAACTTCTGCTGCCTGAATGTGGATGTAAACTGCCTCCTGTGACCTGTTCGGACCCACATTTCTGTAAAAAAGGATAATCAGCAGTCACCAGTAGCTCCCGTCACATCATTACAAACCTCATAAACGGGCCACAGTGAACACGTCCGGGTCGGCGTGGTGCCAGAAGCACCGCTTCGTTTCTTCGTTCTGGTTCCTCGTGGTTACTGTTCTGTGTTGTGGTTCTTCGGTGTTTCCTTGTGTGGTGTTTCGGTTGTGTGTTTGTAGTATCTCTCGCCTGTTCTGGGTCATGGTCGGCCACTTCCTGTTTTATTTTGACAGTTTGTTTCCTTTGATCCACCTGCGTCTCCTGCTGTGGCCGCTCACCGTGATGTCCCCTCGCTGGGTTCGTTTCCCAGACTTCTGTCGCCTGTAATTTAACGTCTCCTGCAGTAAAGCAGTTTGAGTTTCCCGTTGAGTGTCGCGTCCTGCACTTGGCTGCGTTTCGCCGCCCTGAAACCGTGACACAGGTGATTTCACAGGTGCTTGAAACAATCATCTCTGTGTGCTGATCATCTTTTTCCAGTTCAGACAAACGTGGCTCCTGTTTCCTTCTTTGTGGTTCTGTTTGTTAGAAATGAGCAGCAGAGACGAGTGAAAGTCTCTGCAGTTTCATTAAACTCTGATTCAAAGCGCCGGCCAGCAGACGGACCCTTCATTTTCTCTTCTTTTGTGATAAATGAATGGGCTCTCTGCATGTGCACATTCATTTCTCAGAGCAAGGTGCACGCATGAATGGTTTCTGTTAGTCTGTCCAATATGGTGTTTTATTTCCAGAACTCGAAATTTAGAATAACATTTATCAAAATTTCGAGTTAAAAATCTAAAATTTGAATGAACTTAAAATATTGAGTTATATCCGTGAAGCAGGAGGCTGAAGGCATCAGCTGTCCGACAGCTCACCATGAAGTAGTCGGTTCCTTTCATGCAGCTCTGACTGGCTCGGTTCAAAGGTCACAAACCCGACGACACTTTGTTGACGTTTGCTAAACGCCGCTAGCTCGCCGCTAGCTCGCCGGTCCTGTTGTTGCACACGCGTTGGCATCAGCGACTTCGGTAACGAGGAAATGACCTCTTTCGCAGAGTTCACTCAAAATTTCGAGAAATGAAGTTGTGGATTTTCCACAAACGAGCTTCCACAGTTCTCGGACCGTTCTGATATATTGGCCAATATTTTTCTTTCAGCCACATGAAATGAAAGCATTGGTTATGTGTAGTTATTTGATCCGATCTGCACAGTGACAAACACATGGTTGTTTGCTTTGGTTTTCATTTACTGCTGTTACACATGATGACACAGACAGATTAGCATATAGCTAATATTAGCTGAGCTCAGATTGGCTGCGAGGCGTCGCCCAGCAGAAGAGCTCTTTCCTACGTGTTGCATCTTCGACTGAAGTCCATCGCGCCTCGATCAGGCAGCTGATGCAGAGATGGCTTTGATGAGAAGCGAAAGGTAATTTGCATGTATCACTGCACTGCAAAGTTTCTCAGTAATGATAATTAATTCCAGATATTTATAGAGCATGGAAATGAATCCTTTTCATATGCAGTTAAATTCCTGAGGCACTTTAAGTGCATCTGGGGATTTATTTACTCTTCTTCCATAATCCAACTGACACAAAATCAAATTAGAAAAATTAATTTAAGATGAAGATGAAGTTGGAGATGAAAGTGATGTATTTTTTTGCCCCTGTGAGACTTCAGGTCCTGTTTTAGTGATGGCAGTGCCATTGATTAGGCTCCACAATTATCTTTTGCTCAGACCTCAGCAAGAGATTCATACATCTCTTCTGCTGAACACGACGGGCGGAGAAAGGTGGAGCATCAGCAGAAAAATCTAATCTTTGTTCACGTGCAGTCGCTCTGAAACTCGTCCTGATCCAGACGCTGTTTCCTGCATCAAACTGCTCGGTGACCGAAGGATTTGCTTATTAGTGATAGATTGGACACGAGTAACACAAGCACGCAATGCAGAAGAAGTGCAGTTAAAATGTGTTCAATGTCATCGCCCTTGTTGAACAACTGGGCTCATTACGATGCAGTTGTGGGATGCTCACCTCGCTCTGACTTTCGGCTCAGACGATAGCGAATCAGCCAAGAGCTCTGCTGAACAATGCTTCCCTAATCATTAAAGTGGCTAAGCCTGCAGATGAGCTCACTGGGTATAACGCACCCATCACAGTAATGATTACTGACAGGACATGCAGCTGCTAATGATCTTCTCTTAATCACACTTAATCAGGTAATAATGATTTTGAGGTGAGAGATGAAGAGCTCGCTCTCTGCTTTCGCCATGCAGAGGCCTTGTTTCGCTCCGGCGGGAAGGGGCGGGGCCTCCATATGCTGCACGTCTCCTCACATGGTCGGAGGGAGGAAGGTCCTGCAGGTAATGAACCTGCTGGGAGACAGAACAGAGCACCAAGTAAAGTTACTCTACTGCCAGGAAAGAATAAATCAATATTTGTAAAATGATTTTAATTTGTGCAAAGTGGTTTAACATTAAACAGAGCGTGCTCTTTCATTACGGAGGTAATTATGGAGTCTTAAACTCCCACCTCTCCATGACAAGTGACACGCTAACCTCCCCTTAAACGATGAAGTCACACAGCTTCCGTGATGTCATCGGGTTGGTAACGAGCAGGTGACCACGGCGGCTCGTGGGTTCGAGAGCAGAGTGCCCGTACGGTCCCGGCCGACCTCCACTGTGGTGGACCCCCCAGGGGGGAAGATCCCACGTGTTTGTGTCCAGACTGTGATGTTTGAGTCGGACCGCTTTACCGCTGTGGTGGCCGTGTGACTTTACCTTGTGTGCTTCCAGCTAGCCTGCAGCAGCTAATGAAATGCTAATAATAAACAAATACAAGAAGCAGATTCCAACTCGTCTTGATTTTTGCTTCTTCGCCTGATCACGTTTCTCCTTCTGTGTAAATTCCACTCATTGCACTATTACACTGCAGGCTGGACGGTGATGATCACTGTGTGTTTGAAGGTGACTCAGATCCTGCTTGTATTTGTGGCTCAGCTCAGATCTCCACAAACCCAGGCTTTTCCACAGGCTTGTCTTGCTGTGGAACTGGAATATGATCAGTTATTGTTTGGACTTTGGTTTCTGGATGATCAGCTGTAATTATGCATAAAAGGCCAAACCTCCCAGATGTTACAGTTCTGAGATCTTTGGTTGAGGTGCTTGAATTTGAAACTTGCTGGAATTGTAGCGCCCTCCCACTGTGGGAGTCGGGCATCCGGCCCCTCAGCCAGGCAGCACAGCTGGGTGGTCAGTCATGAGACGAGCTCACACCTGCAGGTGATTACAGTCCCTCAGCCTGCTCAGGCCGCCTGGTGGGCTTTTCTCAGCTGATCTCATTTCCGATGAATACTGACGCCGGTTCTTGTTTATTCCAATTTCCTTTCTAATAACTATGAACTTTACAATTTCCCCCAAACTGCAGTAAGTTAAACTGGAAATAAGAGTCGTGTGACTCCACTTTTACCTTAAATGTTTCCTCTGACGCTGGGCAGCAGATTCTGTTTCAGGATGTTGTGAATCTGCTTGGTAACAGGACATGTTGCTCTTTGTCACACACCTCCATGATGATGGGCGGCTCTGAGCTCGGTTGGTGCTCGTACTGGGCAGCTTACGTCAGCGTCACCTGCACGACTGCATTTTGAAATAAACATCAGAATAAATTTAAAAAAAGAACTGAAACTTAACTTAAACCAAAGTTTTTATGACTCTAAAACATCAGAAATGTTTCTGTGACACATCTCAGTGTTGTTGCTTTAATAACAGAAACATGTCTGGGTGCAGAAAAGTTAATTACATTTTCTGAAAAGGCTTTTTTTCTTTTCATAAGCACAACAATTAGAAGGCTGTGCTGTGATGTACTGATGGGCACCGTGCCTTTTCCTGTAGTCGACTCATTTCAAAACTCTTATAATCAATAACTTAAGGAGACAACTTTAAGTGTTTGTACTTATAAAAACAACTAAAACTGTTGAGAAGTCGATGTGTGACGTTTAAGGACAGCAGGTCAGCTGAGCGCGCTGAGCCCTCCCCGCGTTAGACGAACAGTTGATACGTGTGTTAGTTACTTAATAGCCTCCAACAGAGGAAGTATTGAGACGCATCGTCCTGGTGTCGCTGTGTGACATCACTGGACCTGCGTACAGAGGAAACTCGAGCTCATCCTCCCACTCTGTGATGAAAGTGAATCCGGTGGATTTGCCCACTCTGAGTGGTCACGGCCTGGCAGTGAACCGTGGCCTTTACTAATTGTAAACTCAATGAAGCATTCTTAACAGATGCTGGTGGAACGGCTCCATTAGGCCTTACAGCCGGCTGTCAGCCACATATCAAAGCCATGAAAAGCTGTCATTATCACACAGCTCAAACCACATCTCTCCACTTCCAATTTAATTCTTATTAAATGCACATTATAAGTGGAGATGGCTGGTCTTGGTCCAGTGGAGATGCAGTTTAGAAAGGACTTTGGTAGGACGCAGACACACGAGGGCTCTTAAAGTGGGAACCACAAGTGTTTATGGGCAGAAAAATAAAAGCAAATGATGTCCGATGATGGAAAGATGGCACTTTTACAGCTCTGGACCACAGTTTGAAAGTATTTAATAGATAAAAGGTGGTTTAGCATGTGCGCGGACCCTCGCCGTCACACTCCTGTGTTGCTCTGCCAGCTTGAACGAGAGCAACTGCACATGACACAACAAACAGGCTCCAGGCTGTGTGATGCAGAGGTTATACCAAACGGCTCCCAGACCACAGTCCCTTATCTCAGCCCGCTTTACTTATTTCATAAACGAGGGATTAATTATTGCCTCCAAAAAAGACGAGGAAGCTGCATTCAGAAGATAAATCTACTGTCGCCCCCCCCCGGGGGATGAGGGGGGCGTGGGATGGTTTAGTAAATAAAGCAGCAAAACAACATTTAACTCATATTTATTCTTTAATTAGAAAAACCAAATAGAAACAATAACCTCTCCATTCTTAAGTAGGCAGTGATGATTAAACTAGTTATACAACATTTGTGAAATCAAGCCCCCCCCCCCGATGACCCGGAGTTACCTTTCCGCACCTTCGTGCCCGCAGCACCCG
>VOQJ01019234.1:0-11336 GCA_015052665.1 Apistogramma diplotaenia
TAGTTTATAATCTGGCGGTTAATGTTGGCCGTAACCAGGCCACAACTGTACAGGCATGAAGGAATGAACCTGGCTGACTGTCTCGCTCTCACTCACCATCACTGCTTCGTTTGATCGGCAGTGATGGGGCCTCTCATCCCATAAACAATCACAGTGATGGAGGACACATATGCTTTGGGTAAGTTTCATATTCGTGTATAAATAAATAAAATAAAAGCTCGAGCTCTGTGAGTGTGTGTGCCTGTCAATTGGAACAGTGATGGTGAGTGAAAGCGAGACAGTCAGCCTGGTTACGGCCAACATTAACCACCGGATTATAAATTAAAAGCGACTTTTGCTGGCTCTCTCTCACCAATCTTTCAACGTCCTGACGGACCGCATCAAGATTAACGTGGAAGTGCAGGACATAAAATTAGAAACATTATTGTTTCATTAAAAGGTTTCTCGAGACCTCGCAAAAGTCAGTTTTTTTCCATGTCTGTACTTCTGCATGAGGAAGAGGACCAGATGCGCTCAAGTGAGAGCGACAATGAAGAGGCTGAAGTGAGTGACGAGATCCCAGAGGAGATATTGGAATAATGTTTGTGCACTGTTCAGTAAAAAAGCATGAGCAACGTAATTTGTGTTACTGATATGTACGTATATTTAAAGGTAGCCGTGTTACAGGCACTGTTCAAAAAAAACACATGCAAAATGTAGTTGTTTATGTATTTTAAATAAAACTAGCACTGACACCACATACACAATATGGTAATATACTACACAAGGGTTTTTCTGTGATGTGGTCTCTACTGAGGTACAGTTACAGTGCACTTGAACTTTAACTGATTTCTATGTTCGGCTGCTTTCTGTATCTGCTGCACTATATTTAGGTGCTAATGCTAATTAGCAAGCTAATGCTAACCGCTGAGCCGGTGAAATCCTCAGCCCGGCGCAGCGCCGGCCGATCAACCGCTGGCTAGCAGCCTGCATTTATATAGTAGGTATTAGAGCTACTTGCCAACCTATCAGTATTGGCATTTATAAAGGCTTACAAATGAAATGCAAAAAGTAAAGATGAGATGTGAGAAACACCCTTCAACTATTCACCAGAGGTCACTCTGCAACTTCCCTGTCAACAATATGTACATGGAAACACCACAATCAGCTGATCTGAGCAGAGGCAGCCAGGGCGAAAACAAGTAGAAAAATAAATACACATAACAAATACTAGGGAAGTCAGTTTATGTTTCATGTGTTTGAAAGAAAAAAATATTGGCAGACGTATCAGATTATAAATCTCCAAATATCAGTATTGGTCTTAAAAATCCTACATCATTCAGATTCTTATAAGTATGTAATTAGTTAAACTGACCTACAGCTGCAAGATTAAAGTGATACGGACCCTAATGAATCAATAATTATGATTCTAAAATGTTACACATACATAATTTTGTATAATCAATACTTTTTCTTTAGGTACTTGAAGCATTATTCTGATTAGAGCTACGGTATAATTTTTACTTGTCAGATATCAGTGATGTAGCACCACTACCCAGCAAATAGATGGGTTTGCTGGATGGAATCTACTGATGCAGTTACACAGGCTGAGCTGTAAAAGCACAAGGCACATATTTTTTGCTTTCATTTTATTGTGTGATGATGGGCCTTCTTTTGAGATTCTTTAGTTATTACTGTTTTTATCTTTGCTTTATGTGAATTTTTAAGCATATTAGTATTCTGTTTTTAACTTTTTTTGTTGTTAACTCTGTTTTTGTTTTCTTTCGTTTTTTTTACTAGTTGTACTGCGCTTTGTGGCTTCGTGCCTTGAAAATGTTCTAAAAACATTACATATTTATAATATTGTGGATCTCCTGAAAACTTCCGTAAATACTTGCTTGATGAAACTTAAATATATATATAAAACAGGATGTTCTGACTCTAAATAGTCATTTAAGCACCTGAACAGTCTGCTGCTTTTCATGTAGTAACAGCATGTGACAGCATGAAGTCACAAAGCTGCACATGAGCCTGAAAACAGTGCCTAATATATTCAACACCAATTTTCTAAACTGTATTTATTTCAGATCAGATATTCTGATTTCCTGTGGGCCAATACAGTATGTAGGTCAGGTATACTTTGTTCATCCAAAGAGATGGAATAAATAAAGCAGCCCAAAATAAAACAGCTCAGTAAGAATAATCTAAAAATTGCAATGAAGCTATGAGCTCAGTTTAAGAGAAAAGGGTGAAATAAAAAAATAAAGGATACTGATAAATAAAAATCTAAACGAATTATATAATGTCATGTAAAAAGCTGAAAACCATAAGTAGCACAACAGGCAAAAATGAAAGCACACCACATATCAGTCTCGTCCGTGGTGATATAATAATGTTCACAGAGAAAAGCTGAAGAAAACCAGTTTTTGCTGCTCTTTCAGAGCATGAATCAGATCTGCCCGAATCTGTTTGCAGCTATAATTGCACTGCTGTAAATCCTCTGTTTTCGTTTCTATGAGTATCCAGCCGTGTGTGCGACACATATAATATTCAGTGTGGTGAATATTTCTACTTAAACTGTCACCAGTGCTGAATTCCTCCCTGTGGAGCTCAAGCTGTAGTCACAGGCCTAAAAACATCGACCCATTTCCTCTCCCGCCTCCATTAACCGTGTCTCCGGCGCTCTGAGCTCCTAAACCAGGCCGCTGCTCTCCGGGGAAACATGTCTACGAACACGGCCTGACCGCGCGGCGGCACCGCGGCTGGTAAAGCGACAGATTTCAGGTGTACTTACATAGTCCGGCTCAGTCCGAGTCCAATGTGGCAGCAGTCCGGCACCAGCGTCAAGTTAGGCAGCAACAAACAGACTGCTTCCGCTTACAGCTTTTAAAAATAAAAGTGCCTGCTGACGACTGCTTTATTTCCGTCTGGACTTCAAAATAAAGTTCCACAATTGAGCATTTCTATATATTTTTTAAAAATATGGTATTATTCTATTTTATTTTTGTTTATTTATATGTTTTATTGAGCATTTTTACTTCATAGATTCGTTTTATTGTATTATATTCAGTTTTATTACACAGGAATCTATTTTTCACTTGCCTCACAGCAAGAAGGCTCTGGGTTCAAATCCACTTTGAACCATCAGCCTTCCTGGGGTTAGGTTAATTGATTTTTCTAAATTGCCCATAGGTGTGAATATGAGTGTTGTCTGTCTCTCGGTGTTAGCCCAGCAATAGACTGGTGACCTGCCCAGGGAGTACATTGCTACCCTATGGCAGCTGGTAAAGGCTCAAGGATGAGTGGAAAAAATAGATGGATAGAGCGCCAATATTTGATTGAAATTTTTCTATTTCTTTCAATTTAAGCATTACTTTTACATTACTGAGCCATTTTATTTTGTCATTCTCTTTGGTGAAGCTTTTATTTGACTTCTGTTATTGTTTACATTTACTTTGTTTACTTTCGAGGATAAATAAAGTTCATCCTAGGTCATCTTATTTGTTACATCTGATTTATTTAATGCATGCAACAACCAAAGTGTAAAAAGTCAGTGTTTCTGTTTTGTATGTTTATTGGTGAGTTTAAAGGCTGCTAATGGGGAGATTATTTTTGCTTAATTCGAGTTTACAGTTATGATGCTAAACTAATAGCAAGAACACTAAAAGCACATTTTTGCAAAATAAACTTTTGCTTTTATTCACTTTTCCTCCTTAAACACTTTTCTTCCTTTACTAAAAGATTGCTCCTGAAATAGAAATTTCGTTTTTCCACAATAACGTCACATATAGTTTTCAGGGAAAATACATGAACGTAGTCCTGTTTGGTTCTGAATGAAAAAATTTCTGCTTTTATTTTGAAGGCAAAAATAAATGTGTCATAATCCCGCTGTCGGCAGCTTGATCCTGATGCAGCTTTTCAACCAATCCACTGAGATGAAGTTTTTTTCCCCTTGTCTCTTGCTCTCTTTGCAACGGATTATGGTGGATGCACAGAAACAATACCAGGGTGCTCTAAGCACAGTGGCCCTGTGCAGCGAGGTGTCAGGAGGTCAGCTGAAGGACAGAGAGCACAGAGTCTGTGACGTGCTTTATTACGGCACGCCAACGGGACATTTTCATTCAGATTTATGCGTACAGGGAACCTTATCTACTCTTACATTTCTAACATGTCTCAAGCCCAGACATAATCACTTGGATGTTTTGTGCTACTGCAAACATGCCAAGTAAACACATATCTCACAGAAAGAAACATCATCTGGTATACTATTTCACACAAAACCAGGGGACTTCCCAGAGACCACAGTTGGCCTTAAGTGTGTGTGGGTGTTGTTTCATTTCAGCGGGGAGAAGTTTCCTTTAGTGGACAGCCTCTTTGTGAGGATGATGAGGAGGAAGAAAACAAAACAAAACAGAGGACGGAGCCAAGTAAACAGGTGGGTGGACAAACGTGCAAACGCACACGAAGAAGGTGTGTTCACAGTCGCAGTCCAACTTAAAGTCTGCAGGGGGAGTTTTTCTATGATCACAAAAGGCACAATTTTCCACTCATTTCACACTTTTTAATTCACTTGTTTACTGTACCAACAAAAGTCTGCAACAGTCATCAGGCCATCGTTCTTTCCTTCAGGGCACTATCTTCTGATCAGTCTAGTTTTCTACTTTCCGACTTCCCGTGTGACGTATTAAAGGCACATCATGAAACTGTGAAAGACGAGCACGCCGAGAATAAAAAATGGTTGCCAATCAGGCTGACAGTTTAAATCAAAACAATTCTCTGCATTTTATATTTTGAATAAAAGCTTGCAGATTTAATGCTATATTCATAACTAAAAGGCATCAACTAAATCCTCTTGTTCTGCTTCTGTAGGAATTAAGAAGGTCAGCAGTGCTTCTTAAATGATATAAACTTTAGAGGATTCAGGTGTGCGTTAAGACAATGCCACAATCTTCCCAGGAGTGGATGTCCCAGCAAATTCATCCCCCAGCGCTCCGTCTCAGAATCTCCAGGCCTCAGTTAGCAGTCAATATTCATGACAGCACAATTAGGAAAAGACTGAATAAGATTGACTTGTTTGGAAGGGTTGCAGGAGAAAACATCTTCCCTCTACAAAGGTTATGTTTGCAAACCAAGATTTCTGGAAATGTCCTTTTGCCAGATGAGACCAAAGTGGAGATGTTTGCCCATGACGTACAGCAACACATTTGGAGGAAACCAAAAACAGCATATCAGCACCCCCTCAGACCAACTATCAGCACAGTGGTGGAGGGCTGATGATTTGGGCTTGCTTTGGAGCCCAGGACCCGGGCACCCTGCAGACACCGAGTCAGCTATGAGCGCCTTTGTATACCAAAGTATTCCAGTGTGAGGCTGTCTGTCCTCAACCTGACTGGGTGGGAACTTCAGAAAGCTGTGCATAAATTATGTCTGCAGCCTCAATGAACTGAAGTGATAGTACAATGCAAGCCGCTGATAAAGACAGGAAACCATTGCTTCGAGTAATTGCTGTTAAATGTGCCTCTGCAAGATGTTCAGTAGTTTGGTGTATTTAATTTTTCACAGGATTGCAGAGAACATGACTTTACCACACACTGAACAAGGGTCAGAATCGACCTCAGTCCTCAGCCTCCAAATGCTTTAAAAAACAACAAGAGGTAACACAAAGACACACATAACAAGACAAAGATCAATAAATTTCAACTTGTGACCATATTTGGAGTCTGGCCTTCCATGTGTGATTGTCTGCTTATTTTTACCTAATTCAGTATGGCCACCCCTGTTATATAAGGTGATCTCTTGGGTCATCTCTGTAACGTGGTTTGAACTTTAGAATGGTGTTTTCTTTTTGAATTAAAACTCAAAAGTATTCCCACTCCAAATGGCCCAAATATCACATTTTCATAGCTTTGTAATGTAACTTTGTACAATATTATGTTTCCCTTAACATTTTATTTGTATGAGATGTCACTACACATGTATACTCAAATAACATCCTCCACCCCCCAACACAAACTTCCAAACTAAACTCAACAATAGAAAAAAGGAGAGCCATCAGGCCACTGGGGAGGCTGAAGCAGACATCAATTATATGTAGATCCTGACACCTAGTGGTGAGACACAAAAATCTCAGTGAGGGCGTCCTGCAATGCTTTTTATTTAACGCTGCTCAAAAATAAATAAATAAAACTAAAGGATCACTTTGTAATCTGAGTCAGTTAAAATTGTGGGATTTTGATCTGGTCAGGAAAGTATCAGATAGAGTTGTTTTAAAGTTTCAGTGAAACACCCCCCAAAACAGGAATAGTTTTTCAGGTGGAGGACACTCACATTTTCTCCCTCCTCATCTTTTTCACTAGTTCTGCCTTTGGCTGAGGTCAGTGTCACTGCTGGTAGCATGAGACCACACCTGGAGCCTACAGAGGTTGCAGAGGTAGTCCAACTCAGTACGTACCATTCCCAGAAGGTTTGTTGTGTCTCCCAGCACAGTCTCAAGAACATGGAGACATGCAGTTCCTCTAGGAGAGCTGGACAGGACCGCATCATCATAACATTATCTAGTGGGTGCTGTACACACTGCCCGGAGCCACGCTGGCATTTGCCATAGAAGACTCTAATTGGCAGGTCCACCATTGGCGCCTTGTTCTTTTCACAGATGAGAGCAGGTTCACGCTGAGCAAATGTGACAGACCTGAAAGGGTCTGGAGAAGTCGTGGAGAATGTTATGCTGCCTGTAACATCATTCAGCACGATCAGTTTGGTGGTGGGTCAGTGATGCTCTGGGGAGGAATATCCATGCAGGGGCACACAAACCTCTACAGGCGAGGCAACAACACACTGACTGCCATCAGGTATCAGGATGAAATCCTTGGCCCCACTGTCAGACCCACACTGGTGCAGTGGGTCCTGGGTTCCTCCTGGTGCATGACAATGCCCGTCCTCGTGGCGAGAGTATGCAGGCAGATCTTGGACAATGAAGGAATTGATACTACTGACTGTATCGCTCTCTGGCCTGACCTAAATCCAATGGAACACCTCTGGGTCATTATGTTTCTGTCCAGGAGCTCAGTGATGCCCTGGTCAGTGTAGTGTAAGTACAGTATAGATATCCAACATGATTTTCCCCCTATTGAGATCTGATGTATTCTTAAATTGTACCTTTATTTATTTATTTTCTGAGTATTTCATTTCACATCCATATTTGCTTCTGCTCTTTGACTCTGCAAAGCGGTTTTGACTAAGGTCTCACATGTTTGTGTGTAACTGTACAGAAGGTTCCATGAGGGGAAAAAAATGTGTTAATAACCAATTACTGGTTGATCATCATTCCTACCCTCACCTGTGGCCACAGGCTGTAATAGAAACTGAAAGAATAAATCATTTAAGAGGAGCTGAGAGTGGAGCCCAGTATTCAGCTGGGAGACGAACCCAGAGCAGACTCCTGACATGCTGGAAAGAGTGTGTCTATGTAGAAGCCTAAATCTAACTGGTCACACAGACTTTTCATTGCATAGATAAACACAAAAAATATCTACATTAGCCCATTAACACAAGAGATGAGAACACAGATGCAAATATTCATAGATTTTTCTTTCATTGATAGAAGTATCAATACTTCAGCCCATGTCACAGAAAATCTGTTCAGTAGTTTGTGAAATACTTGAAATAGAGACTAAATTGAATTTAAGAATTTGTATTCCTGGAAAAGAACACATTGTCACTCCGTCTTTATCTTGTATTTAGTTTTTTAACATAAAAACTATTGTTTGTTATCCTGGCTGCATATGATTTATGTGCATCCACAAAAACAAACAGATCACAAGTATTTCATATTTTGCGATTTGATGAGGCTCTGTTTTAGTTGACAGAGGAGTATTCTGTGACAAAAGGTTTCTTTGTATGCAGATGATGATATATTATTCACGTCTTTAGAAGCTTCTGTTCATTCTTAGCATGCAGTCTGTATTGCATAGAATTGGAAGCCGCTCTTCTTGTTTTTAATCTCTTAAAAGAACGAGTTGATTGGGGTGGTAAGTCATTTGGCTTCACTCATCTCTGTCTTTGTTTATCTGCTGAATGTCAAAGGCCTAATTGTGTTTAAAGAAGCCACTGCCAGCACTGATGCCAGCTGCTGTGGCAGCTTATTCTTCAACACTGTGTGAAGCCTGGACTCTCCAGGTGCCACTGCAAAGCTCTGCCAGGTTCTCAACAACCAGCTCCTGCTCAGAGAATTGTTGGCAACAGTGCGAAGATCTGCAATCTATTTACTGTCAGAATATCAACCCCCCTCCTAATACAGTAACTTTTGGTCTGATGTCTGGCAGTAAGGCTGATGCTGGCACAGGGCTGCAGCATGCCACACGGGGATTTCAGCCAGGCTTAGTGCTCCACAGTAACTCTTGGAGAGTTTTTTTTAGGGTTGCTGCCAACATACCCTGAGTGCCCTGGAGAAACAGACAGCCACAACAGGGTGCATGTCAACAAGTACTGGGACTGTTTCAGGTTCTGTGGCAGGAGGGCATGAAACATCCATCCTACTCTGATATTGCTTCATTTCTGTTCAAAAACAAGTTTGAGAAAATCTTTCACAAAGCATTTAAATAAATCTTGAAGGGGACCTATGATGCTCAAAATAATCATTCTTAAGGTGGGCCTTGGTGCAGCCCCTTGGTTCATTCGCTGCCTGAACAAGTTGCTTTAGCTCTTTGCCCTCCTTTAAGCTAACTTTGTTTTGATTGGCTGCCCCTCGTATATAGGGAGTCTGAACAGGAGGTGATGGAAATCTGAGGTGAACACATCAGCAATATATACCCTTTCTGACATCACAAAGATCATAAAGATAAAAAAATGCCTGAAATGCAGTGTTTAGAGCACTATGAGAGATTATAATGGATGCCATTATGCCATTATTTGAAACTTTGGCCATGTTTAATATGAGCATTCACCAGTACATATGACAGAAAATAAGGAAACACACAATAGGCAACATCCAATAACACATAAAGGAGGTAAGACTTCAACTTCACTGGAGAATAAAAGACTTGGTTGCATTAGGTTAGAAATCCATGATGTAGAACAGCAACATGCAACACACCTAGCAAGGTGTGTTGCATGTTATGTGAGACAGGTCTGTCTTGGTGTTAAACATACCGGCTAGCCCAGTTTTTTTTCTTCTCCACACCTTTATCCTTTTGAAGTGAAGTTGACTCAGCATACCTGCTCTTTGTTCAAGCTGACATATTTTCCACTTTATCATCTGCTACATTGGTTTACAGATGCAGCAAAGACAGTGAAACATATTTGCTCAATCCAAGTAAACAAATTATGTCAAACGTCAGAGCATGTCTGCAGAGAGTCTGTTCTGTTTCTATAAATGTCACTGTGCTGTAATCGGCTGCACCAGACCAGGGGGGGCACTGTGAGGTGGTTAAACCCAGTGCTCCTCAAACAAGTGTGTTGGGCTCAGATGGTGGGGCACTCAGATGTGGAAGGTGGAGTGAGGACAACCAAGGGAAAAATATTATATAAAATGTGCAATTAAGGTCAATAAATACGATTTTTGTAGTAAACTAAGCAAAAAAGGGTTTGCTGATGCTGTTGTAATCACCCTTATTGAGGTAAAAAATTAAACAGCAGACATAAACAAACATAAACTAATTTAGAGCCTGCAAAAAGAACTGTAAGGATACTTTTTTACTTCGTCCGCCTAAACACCGGAGGGAGGGGCATGACTGTCAGGTGTTCTGTCACACCTGGATCTGGAGCTGCTAGCTGGAGGTGGTGTCACTGAACTGGACTTGGTTTTGAATTATTTGTAGTGGAATTACATGACAAATAACCTGATTCGTCGTGCCGTACAGAAGAAGTGAAAACATCTGTGGTCCAGTTTTAGAGGCTGGAATTCTATAATTATTAGCCTGTTATTTTGCACAAATTAGCAGGTGTCTCTGTATTGCACCCATTCAAGCAAAATGCTAATTCAGCACTCCAATCCCTCATCCAAGATCCAATGTACCTATTTTTTTAAACAAATTTTCAACACAAGCAGCTCATATGAACGACTGATTTGTGTGCATGAATTCTGGTCTGTGCATGACTAAAACGTGCACGTGGGAGGTGCAGGCACCTGCAGTTTCCAGAAAGCAGCGTGAGAAAGGTCTCTGGACTGCTGCAGTTGTTTGCCAAAGCTCCACCCACTCTGGCTTACCTGACAAACAGAACAATCAGGAAACACGACTTCTTGACAGTAAAGGGAAAGAAAGCGTCGCTTTCACACTGACTCCAGATGCACTGAGCAGCAGCAGCAAGGAAACTGGGAGTACTGGGATTTAAAAATAAACCACAAGGCTTGAAAGAAAAATCTTTCTGAAGATTTTTGAGGACATTTTGGCACTACCTCCTTCCTGCTTTCTGTTTTACATGCTGAACAGAAAATGGCTTTCCGTTCAGGGGAGGATTTATGCTGCCCTACCTGCCAGGACATCTTTAAGGATCCTGTCCTTCTCTTGTGTAGCCACAGCTTCTGCAAAGCCTGTCTGCAGAGCTGGTGGAAAGGCAAACAAATCAAGCAATGCCCAGTTTGTCGGACAGTGTGCCAGTGGAACGATCCACCTTCTAACCTGGCACTGAAGAACCTTTGTGAGGCATTTTTAGAGAATCAGAGAGCTTCATCAGGGTCCGAGGTTCTCTGCAGCCTGCACTCTGAGAAGCTCAAACTCTTCTGTCTGGACCACGAGGAGCCTGCATGTGTCATCTGTCGGGACGCAAAAATACACGTCGACCACCAGTTCAGTCCCATTGGTGAAGTTGCACAGGATCACAGAGAGGAGCTCCAGAAGTCCTTGAAACCCCTACAGCACAAGTTGAAGGTTTTTAATGAAGTTAAAGTGAACTTACATCAAGCAGCAGAGCACATCAAAACACAGGTTCTGCAGATAGAAAGGAACCTTAGGGAGCAGTTTAAGAAGCTTCACCAGTTCCTTGAGGAAGAAGAGGAGGCCAGGTTGGCAGCTCTGTGGCAGGAAGAGTTGCAGAAGAGCCAGCTGATGAAGGAGAAGATGGAGTCTCTGAGCAGAGACATGGCAGCTCTTTCAGGCACAGTCAGAGCCACAGAGGCGGATCTCAGAGCTGGAGATGTATCCTTCCTGAGGAGTTACAAAGCTGCAGTGGAAAGGGTCCAGCAGTACCCCCAGCTAGATGAGCCACAGGTGGGCTCAGGAGCGCTGATAGATGTGGCCAAACACCTGGGCAACCTGACCTTCAACATCTGGAACAAGATGAAAGACATGGTCACCTACAGTCCTGTGATTCTGGATCCAAATTCAGCCAATCCAGAGCTCATTCTGTCTGAAGATCTGACT
>VOQJ01019236.1:0-10608 GCA_015052665.1 Apistogramma diplotaenia
TCAGATACGTTCACAGGTCCGTCTCTGCTCTCCTTGAACCAGGTGAAGCTGCTGACTGGAGGTTTGGCTCTGCTGGAGCAGGTCAGCTTCACCCAGCTGCCTGCTGACACCAAAGCTGATGGACTGATGGATGCTGAGGTGCTTTTAGGAGCATCTGAAGAAAAGTGTGACAGGAAATACACTCATTCATCACAGCTGACATCCCATAAATCATTTTTTAAAACAATTATCAATCTTCCAACTTCATAAACTCAATTCAGTCTTACATGAAACATTGAGAGTCTGTTGTGTCTCTGCTATCTTGGTGTTGTTTCCTTGGTTCACAGGATATCTGGCAGAGCAGCTGATCTTCTCTCCATCATGTGTGTCTGACAGAGTGATGTTCTGCTGGATTTTAGTTGTAAAGCTTCCATCTGTGTTTTCCTCTGTTTTGCTGTGAGAGTCTTGTTGGAGATTCCAGGTGAGTTCAGGAGGGGAGTGTGGACAGGGAGTGAAAGCTGAGCAGGTTATAGTGACAGACTCCTCCTCCTTCAGATCACCTGAGACTGTAATATTGGGGCTCCAAGGAGAATCTGTGGTTTCACATCATGTGCATGTAAACAAAAAGTGAGTATCAGAATTAAACTTACATTACTGTTGTTATGAACTTAAAAATAGAAAACCCCTCAAAACTCTTTACCTTTGACTGTTATGTGAACAGGGTTACATGAAGCTGTTGCCTTGAATGTTTCAGTCTCTGCTCTGAAGAAGTATGTGTCTGTGTGTGTGGTGCTTAAATTAGAAAACAGAGTGGTGCAGTTTCTCTGACTCAGGTTTCCAGAAATATTCATTGGATAGATGGTAACTGTTCCACTACTGTTGAAGATCACATTTTTAATATTTTTGCCAAATTTAGAATCATTTTTAATCCACACTCCAAAGATTTTTCCTGTGCTGATAAATTTCTGTTCATCTTTGGGTCCGAAGCTACAAGGGATTTTCAAACAGGATCCACTCAGTGCTTCCATCTTCTTCGGTGCTGTTATGGAGAGTGCTGGTTTATGAGTACAATCAGCCAAAGCACCTGTAAATACAGTGTAACAATGAACCCATTCACGTATTAATATTGCAAAACTTCTTGAGCTTTACCCAGTTTTTTCTACTCCCAACGGGACTCAAAACATCAAAGTGTTTATAAAGGTTTTCTTGTAGAAATAAAGGTTTTAACAGATATTTCAGAGGTGACGGCCACCACCATCTGCCATTCTGGATTTGTGAATCTGTTTTTGAAGTTTGAATAAGTGTCTACTGCAGAGCATGAAATAGCCAACAAGTTATTGTTTTCCCTCATGTTCATAGTTTCTGCATTGGATATAAACAGTTGACTTTGTTTCTAAGGAAAATTCACACGGTAAACAATTCCAATATAAGTGAACAAACATCTCACCTGAAACAAAAAGGACAATCATCAGGAACATGTCGACTGTCTCCATGTATGGACAGAAAGCCGTTCCCTGCAGTTCCACACGCAAAAAGTTCAGTTCTTTTCATCGTTTCACACATGAAGTTTTAACACAGTACTGGCTGTCTTTTAAAGGTGTTTCACAATAAAAAAGAAAAAAAATGTATTAAAAAAACTTTTCATTTAGATCCACATAATAATTTTGTATTAGCGTTGAAAAACATCTGCAACACATTTCACTCAGAACTAAAATGCCACTAAATAAAATGACACAATATCTCTGTGCAGCGAAAGAAGAATAAATAATTAAAACATGCAACAAGTTATTGAATAACTGCAGTGAAATGTTTCCTTACCAAATCAGCCAGAATGATGATTTTACAGAGAAATAAATGTTTCAATAGAATTAGAGTGACCCATGCGGTCTAGCCGTTGTTCAGGAAGTTCCAAAGAAGAACATTATGTTTAAGAGAGTGCACTAAGGTCAGTTTCTGAGGTTGCAAAACTGCTGTAAGCGTCACATGACGTTCCTGTATAGAAGCTCTAAAATTGTCATTTTTGTCCTTCCTGTGAATATCCTGTGATAGAGGAAGTCAAATATTACAACATCTTAGAAGTCTCAAATTATTTAGAAACTATCAAAGACCTTTTAACCAACAAGGTATTCCAAGCCTATCTCCTTATACTGAATTTATTTAATATCTCATATGAAATGATATTATATCAGCAGTGATTTGGTCCACGGGTATTTTGAAACACAGAGAATGCTGGAAGAAAAAGTGATAAAGGTGTTGTTGATCTAAAAACGGAAAGTTTTAATCTCAGCCTCAAATTTCATCGTTTCTTTGAAACTACATGTCACGAAACACATTCACATACACGTCTGGTGGAAAGGACACTTAAGCAAATTAATCATATGGCGTAATTACCTTTCAAACACTGAGAGCAAAAGAAAAAGACGGTTCAGTTAACATGACATCAAATAAAGATCTTTTTATTTTATTTTTACACCATTTTTACACAACAAAGTCAGGTTTAAAAAAATCATGCAAGTCTGGCATTATCTTGAAAGAAAGCTGGCCTAATTTATTGGTCTGGAGAAAAGGCTTCATATCAGCACCACACTACCAAGTAATCAAAGACTAACAAAGCACAGAGCCACAGAGACATGCAGCACCTACATTACAGAAAAGAACATGATCGATCAAGTCTCAGACATGGCAAAACAAGACATCGCTTAACCTCCAATTCATCACATGATTTCATCTTAAAGTTTTTTAATGCTGGATGGACATGCATTCATGAATTTGTATTTGTATACACGATCAGTGTTCTGTGTTTTCTGGGGTTTTGTGGATGAATCAAACTAATCATTGAACCATGCCATCAGGCTATAACTGCAAATATGTTAGCAAAAAAACTAACAGCATATTTACATATTAGTGATACACAGAACAACATCAGCTTTTATTGCAGATGGCTACACTGCCACACAATGGATGTAAATGCAGTATCTTATGGTGATATCTGTCTCTTTAGCTTTTAAATGCTACACTGTCAATTTTTACACCCAACCATCGTTTAGCTGCAACTTGCAGCTCAAATGCATCTCAACAGTCATAACTTGAACTAGCTGCCTCTGCTTACATGCACTGTAACTGCCCTGCTTGCTGCATGCTCTGCTTTTGTTGGGGACACGAGTATCTTAACCTTCCCTCTGAAATATTCCTTGTGTTTTCCCATTAACCATAACGCTACAGAGCAATCTACAATATTGGTTCCTGCTAATAGACTTACTGTACAGCGCTCTGGTAAATGAAGTGATATTTTAAAAAATGAATTTTACTTCCTCTTGAGACTTGCAGATACTTAAACTATTCGATCACGGCGTAGCAGTGCTCATCTTTCTGACTCTGGTATGTTGACACGTCTAAATTTAAACCAGCTGAAAGTGAAAGGTGGAAATAAGTTAGAAAGAAAGAAGCTTTGCTACTTTATTTTTGGTCGTTATAAATATTGCAACTCTTATAAACACATTCTGCTATTAGACAAAGTTGGTGTGTAGCTGTATCTCACCACTCAAAGATGACCAGCATGCTGACAAGCATTATGATTCCCACTGTCTTGATTACAGCGTAGACACAAACACTTTTCCCCAAGTGTTGATCACCTGGAATGCGACAGCACAGTCACCTACGTGATGGAAAATGACGCGTCACAAATGTAATTCCTGTGGTTACCTTCAAACAGCAGCTGCCTTCCTGCTGAAAAGTGAATGTCCAGAGGGTTCCTGCAGCCACAAAAGAACAATCTGCCTTGATGGAGTTTGGTGACCTCAAAGCTGTAAACCTGTGTGTCAGCTTTGATCATTTCCAGTTTTTCACCACTGGTCATGAACCAGACATAGCTGTCAACAGGCGGGTTGGCCCTGCAGAAGCAGGTTAGAATCACCATGCTGCCCACTGATACTGGGTCAGTGGGACTGATCAGCAGTAAAATGTCTCTGGGAGGATCTGGAAGAGAATTTAGAGTGAATAAACAAAGAGAAGAGAGAGGAAACTGTTTCAAAAATGCTTTAATTTGATAAATAAGTCTGCGATTCCAATACCATAGTAACCAGATTTTAAAGAATTAAATATAAATTTATTTCATCACTGAAGAAAATTCAGTCTTACATGAAACATTGAGAGTCTGTTGTGTCTCTGCTATCTTGGTGTCTTTTCCTTGGTTCACAGGATATCTGGCAGAGCAGCTGATCTTCTCTCCATCATGTGTGTCTGACAGAGTGATGTTCTGCTGGATTTTAGTTGTAGAGCTTCCATCTGTGTTTTGCTCGGTGTTGCTGTGAGAGCCTTGGTGGAGATTCCAGGTGAGTTCAGGAGGGGAGTGTGGACAGGGAGTGAAAGCTGAGCAGGTTATAGTGACAGACTCCTCCTCCTTCAGATCACCTGAGACTGTAATATTGGGGCTCCAAGGAGAATCTGTGGTTTCACATCAAACACAGATGTTACATAAATCAATACAGTCAATAGTACAGTTATTGTTTGGATTATTTACGCATTCATGAAGAAACTGTTGACTTTCTTTATCAATATCCACATAGTTACATTTACTGACATATTTTGTCAGCACAGTGGTTTCATAGCCATACAAATGCAGTTGTGCATTTGAGAGTATTTAGTTTTTAAGATTCTTAGGTTAGGTCACTACTGTCACTACTGGTAATACGTGGACTGAGAGGTTGCACCCCAGAGCATGCACAGGTAGTCCAACTTCTCCACGATGGCAATTCAATAAGTGCCATTGCCAGAAGGTTTGTTGTATCTCCCAGCACAGGAGACAGGCAGTTACTCTAAGAGAGCTGGACAGCATCATAGAAGGTCCTATCAGGAGGACCTTTATCTGCTCCTTTGTACAAGGAGGAACAGGATGATCACTGCCAAAGTTACAAAATGACTTCCAGCACTAGTGTGAATGTCTCTGACCAAACAATCAGACTTCATGAGAGCGACCTGTCGGCTCAACTTCCTCTGGTGGGTCCTGTTGATCTTGTGCTCACAGGGCGACACCATGGAGTCCGACTGGCATTTTCCAAAGAATGCCAGAATGCTTTACCCTGAGCACATGTGACAGATGTAAAAGGGTCCAGAGAAGGAGAAGGGGAGGCATATTCATGGAGGGACGCATATATTCTACAGGCTTGGCAACTGTACTCGGATTGCAATGAGCTATCAATGTGAAAACCTTAGGCTCACTGTTAGACCCTGTACCGGTGCAGTGGGTCCTGAGTCCCCCCTCGTGCATGAAAATGTCCAGCCTCGCAAAGGTGCGAGGATGCAGGCAGTTCATTCATCGGCCCCCAGTAGAACAAACTCCAGTAGAACAACTCTGTGATATTATGTTCGATGCTGCCAAAAAGTTGTAATTTGCGTTCTGGTGTGTGCCAATGAATAAATAAATTGTAAGTAATTTTTCTGTGTTGACTTTGAAATATGTGGCATGCTCCCTTTTTCAATTTTTTTGGCAAACAGTATTTACTGGGTTTCAGGTCCCAAAGGTTTTCACTTTTGAACTGCAGCCTCTTTTCTTCAGCTCAGATTTGATCACAGTAATCTTTAGTCTCATTTTCAGGCAGTAAAATTGTGGCTTGTATTTTGTTGCAGCCAATCAAACACAGTGAGAAAGAGCCCAACAAAAACACAAACACTCTATCTGCTGTCCAGGAGGGGTACAGTATATTTTCTGGAATTACACATTTATACTTAGTTCCTCTCTTTGTTATGACTCTAGCATGACAATTTCTCTTGATGTACTCTAATTTTAAACCTATTAAATGACATTTTAAAGTTTCCCATCCCAATATAAATAGTATAATTTAAAATCTCTTACCTCTGACTGTTATTTGAAGATGTTCACAGTAAGCTGTTGCCTTGAATCGTTCAGTCTCGACTCTGAAAAAGTATCTGTCTGTGTATGTTGTGGTTAAATTAGAAAACAGAGTGGTGCAGTTGTTCTGACTCAGGTTCCCAGTAATACTCATTGGATAGGTGGTAACTGCCCCACTACTGTTGAAAATCAAATTCTTTGGCTTAGTATTAATTCTAAAATCATTTTTAATCCACAGTCCAAAGATTGGTCCTCCACCATTAAAAGCCTTTTCTGGTTTAGCTCTAAAGCTACATGGGATTTGGAGACAAGATCCACTCAGTGCTTCCATCTGATCCGGTGCAATGATGAATAAAGCTAACTCCTCAGGACAAGCAGCCAGAGCACCTGTGAATTTTGGAATTTAGTTTCAAGATTAAGATAACACGGGAAACGTCTGCAGATGCACAAATGCTTGAGTAATCTCGCCAAAATAAAACAGCTCACTTGAAAGGATGAAGATTCTCAATAACATGCTGGCTGTCAGCATTTTCACACACAGTGTTGCCATGACACTCGTCATCTGACTTTGCAAACACAACACGGTCAGTAAGTCAGATTCATAGATTTACATATCCTGTATAGTTCAGAGTTCACTGTGCTATAAGCAGGCATTAATATTTATGCATTTTCACATATAATACTGGGTACGGAAATTTTACTTACCCAGAATGTCTTGTGTTTATTTCAGTTTATATTAATTCTGTTTCCACACACAACCCTTAAACTGTAGATCCCAAACCAACAAGTATCCAATATTTTTGCTGGAAAAAGTGAGACGTAAAAGCAGCCCACACAAACCTAAACAAGCCCTCGTATCAAGAGGAGAAATAAGGGCTTCTAATATTGTAGTAAATGTTTAGCAATTTTGGATTTTCAAGTGATGACGGGAAATGAATGTAACAGACCAAAGAATGAACTTCCTTTTTTGTTTGAAACTAAAGCATTTTCTGGGACTGAGTATTATGACCCTGAAGACTTCAATTCTCTGCTAAAGCAATCACAAAATCACAAAGCTGAGTGTAATTTAAGAAGCCGTGTCTCTTTTATGTCGGGCATAATACATTAATCACTCATTTTGTGTAAACTGCAAACTAACACAGAACCAGTCCATCATCAGCAAACAGGATACGTTCCATCTTCCTGTGCTTGTGGTTTTCAGTGCTTGCCATGCAATCTGTTGCAACATTGTTGTCATCTTCAGTTGTGTTCTGTTTATCGTAGAGCTCTAATAGCTAGAAAAAGCTTACAATAGGTCAACTTGGTTTTTGTTATAGTTTTCTTCGTGTGTTCTTTAAAAATCAATTCTAAACAGACTTGCAAAGCTATGCAACTATGTTTGTGTGTGTGTGTGTGTGTGTGTGTGTGTGTGTGGATACAAACAGATTAGGAGTGGTCCCAAGAGAGTAGACCCCTGAGAAACGCCACAGGAAACAGGAGCACAGGGTGTACAGCTCTACACTGGCTCAGTTCTTATCTTAAGAATAGGTCTTTCACAGACACGGTGAGAGTCCGGTCCTTAAGATAAGAACTGAACCAGTCCCCTTTATGTCAGCTCAGTGCCATTGGTCTGCTCAGCCAAACAAATAAAAGTTGTACAATTTGACATCTTTGTGTATACACAGATTATACATATAAAGTCTCAGTATAATCATCACTATATGTTTACCCGGCCTAGCTTCCTGACCAAATTCAGTTCAAGAGGAGTCTTTTTGACGCAAAAAGAGGTTCCCAGAAAGGCCCAGTTTTCATACCCAGCATCTGCAAGTGAAAATCTATGTGCCCACAGAGATGCTGAAAGCAGAACCAAGGCTTGCAAATATTTTGATCTTGCAGCCAAATTATACACAGAGCCATAGAGACCAAAGACACATTTGGCAAAGACATGTGGGTGCAGTTGCTATCGTGATTGCTTGATAGTGGTTGCTTTGCTGACTCGGTGAGTATGCAGTCTGCAGTGTTTTAAATCAATCGAGAAAACATGCAATGCAAGGAATTTTTCATTAGAGAACATTCAGAAATTTGAGGAAGCTGGTGTTAGAGACCAGTGGACAGTTGTGCTTATTACTGCTAAAGGAAACAGGAGCTTCTGATGTTTTTACACCAGCTTGTAAATCAGTCTTGATTCAGATGATCAAATGGTTGCTTGTCTATGTGCCATAAAAAGGATAAAAATCGTGTTTTTAGGTCGAGCTTGATTTTTCATGTCTGTAACAAGTCCTGAAATTTAAAATCACACGCATAATATTTAAAATGATCAAACCTCATTTACTGTGAAACTTATTTTGCTACAAAAAACTGCATGTTCTCTGTACAGCCTACAAGAAGCCTCAGCTCACTGTGGCTCAGCCGGCCACAAAATCAATCTCACTTTTTCATTTCCACCGTTTCAACAAACCATTAAACCCTGTTGGGGTAACTGAAACTGTGCTGCACGCATTTTAGCTGTCATGCTGTGAATAAGAAATTCTCAGGAGGAACTTGCAACACACAATACGGTCTCTTTAGATGTGTGTTTCCTGTTATCATGTTGTTCTGCATTTCTTAACACAATACACAATGCATAAATATACTGAATTAACTGTCTGCAGATGTCAGCAATTTCAGTCAGTCCACTTCTATATGGGGCTTCAGTTTCATGTTGCAAATGTGTGCTGTGTTAAGTTTTGTTTATTAAGATCCCTAAACGGTAATGGGCCGCATGACCGCAGGCCCCATCCCCCATGTATTTGATGGGTGTTCTGAAACTGTAATTTCCCCTTGTGGGATCAATAAAGTATTCTATCCATCTATCTGTTAGCTGCAGCAGCACAGCAGCCATTCCTGGGTGCTCCAAATCTTTACATTTGACAGTGCACTATGAAACATATACACATACACAACATAACATCACTGCAAAACAAAAAACATATACAAAACAACAAAAACCAGCTCCTTTCAATGCAAATGATATCTATAGCAGGGTAAGCATTGATAACACATTTACATAGCATTTAATTAGCCAGCATTACTAGAGCAGTCAAACAGCAATTTGAGTTCATAGTAACATTTTCTGTGTTCGAAATCTGAAAGGCAGCACCAAACCATGACAGAGGCTGTAGTTACTCACTGCTGTGCCTCTCTCCTGACCTCATCAGTACGTTGACACCTTCAATCAAAAATCCCAGACTTGGATCACTCTATGAGACCTGCTGGCACTGAGTTTCAGTCCAGTTAATGAGTGCTCTGGCATACTTCAGCCTTTTCTCAGTTTCTTCAGTCACCCTTCCACTGAGGCTTCATAAACAGTAGATGTTCAACTGAAGGTTCTGTGTCAGGTTTTTTCTGTATTTTTTCCTGTTTCTTAAGGACTTGGCTTTCAGATATAGTTCATCTACAGATCATTTTAGGCCTATTCCTCCTTTTGTCCTCCACTTGTCCAGTTTTGTCACATTTTTTAGGATACACTGCAAAATATGTTGAGAAATAAAGGGTTTTTTTTTTACAATTTTATGCCTGTCAGTCACAATTTAAAATAGTTTTTTTTTGTCAAGTTGTGTATTATGTATAGACATAACACTGGTTCATCACTTATCTCACAGTAGAAATAAAGAAATAAGGGGCAGCTTTAGACTACTTCTGCACAGTAAAAAGGCAACAAACGGGCTTCTCTGCAAAAAACTTCACTATTTTTATTTCAAATTAACTTGAAATAAAACAGTTCAATACTCATTAAAACACAACTAGCTTGAGTTTACTTTCATCGTACAACACAAAGTTACAAAAAAGATTGTTGAAGTTTCCTGTTGTCGCAACTCAAAATGTCACTCGTCACAAGAACTTGCCGAACGTGTTTCTGGGATGTTATATTCAGTCTACTTGGCCTTCTTAAATTTGCCTGGGGCTCCAGTTTTCTGCTTTTTCTTTGCTGATCCTTTTATCTCGGGTTCCTGGCAAAGACAAATGAAACAGAACAGAAAAACTCAGCGTTCCAAAAATAAATTAATTGTAATAGCTTCCTGTTTTTAGCAGATTTAAATAGAAACTGTCAGCCAAACACCCCTGCCCTACACACACACACTCTCACACACCTCTAGTTAATTAAATGATAAAAGATCAAGCTCAACCATCATCATCATCATCATCATTCTAGAAACAACGCACAGGACCACAGTCTTCTGACGTGTACCTTTCGCTTGGACGACAGAGATCCAGTGACGCTGAAGAAAGAGTCCAGACGTCCCTGCGTGCTGCCCTGTCTGCTCTTCACAATCTTCTTACAGCCGTTACGGATTCTGTCTTCACTGCACGCACATACACAAAATAAAATAAATAAAAAGCTACACTTTATCTTATGAACTATTAGTGCATTCATTCACATATTTAACAGCCAGAAGAAAATACTGCATAAAATAGCTTTCATTTTTAAAAAGAGTCGAAGCAGGAGGGAGAAAGGAGGAGCACAGAGGAGGATCATGGATGTAGTGAAGGAGGACATGCAGAAGGTCGGTGTGACAGAGGAGGTGCCAGGAATAGAGTGAGATGGACGCAGATGACCCACTGTGGAGCCCCCAAAAGGGAGCAGCTGGAAAAAAAGGAGGTGGTTTGCTCAAGAGATGAAACACTTCATGTGCATGACCGACAGTGACACCTAGTGGTCAAAACTATGAAACAAAGTCACAGCAACAAGTAGTAGACTAAAAAAAAAAAAACCCACAGCACACACCAAAAAACCCCCCACCCCACAACAAGCAAAACAAACC
>VOQJ01019236.1:10628-24331 GCA_015052665.1 Apistogramma diplotaenia
TGAAAAAAGGAGGTGGTTTGCTCAAGAGATGAAACACTTCATGTGCATGACCGACAGTGACACCTAGTGGTCAAAACTATGAAACAAAGTCAAAGCAACAAGTAGTAAATTAAAAAAAAAACAGTCAGCACTCACCTGAACTGCTTCTCATCACACATGAAGTGGATCAGTCCTTCCTCATCCGGCTCCCTCCACTTCAGGTCCACTGTGGAACAATCCACCACTTCAGGCTTCAAAAACAAACCCCTGGCTTCTTTGTAGAGCCAGTCCTCCGGAGTAGGGTGCTTCTGCATGAAGACAAGCAATACACACAAACACAGTCAGAACCGGCCCCTCGCTCAGCTGGCTGAGCTGCAGTACAGCAAACTTTAGCTTACATTGGAGTCAATGTTTTCTAGAATCTCCTCGATGCTGCCGTGCTGTTTGATAAGGTCGATGGCTCTCTTTGGGCCAATTCCCTTGATTGTGCCGCAGTAGTCACAGCCCAGCAGAATACACAGGTCTATGAACTGGGATGGACCGCAGAAAGAGTAAAGAGCAGGAAAGACTGAGATTAATGTGTGTAAAGTTCAATCGCACAAAGATCTCATTACAGGACGAGTACCCACACATTTCTCTGAGCAAACACTGCAGCATGCTGGCAGGCACCAGGTGAAGTTATGTCATCATGAGAGAAGCATGGGAAATGGTTTATATTATAAAAAAATGAACTTGCTCAAAATGATTAAATGAACACTTTTTAATCAGAGTATAACATCAAGTCAAACTTCCAGCTTTTTGGCTTAAGAGAGTGGAAGAGATTCCAGGAGACAGGCAGTTACTCTGGGAGAGCTGGAGAGGGCCACAGAAAGTACTTAACCAAACCGCCGCACCGATATCTGCTCCTTTGTGCAAGGAGAAACTAGATGAGCACTGCTAGAGCTACAAAATGACCTGCTGAAGGCCAAACATCCTCTAGTGGGCCCTGTGTTCACTGCCCAGCACTGTGGAGCCCGATTGGCACCCTGTGCTTTTCACAGATGAGCGCAGGTTCACTATCAAGAAGCTGTGGAGAACATTATGCTACCTGTAATATCACTAGGCTCCACAACAGCACCCAGACTGCCATTACGGGATCAAATCCTTGGACCCATTATCAGACCCTACGAGTCCTGTGTTACTCCTGGTGCACACCAATGCACAGCCTCATGTAGTCAAACTATGTAGGCTATGATGTGGATTACTTTCGCTCCTAACACATGTCAATATAGATATCCTCCATAGCTTTTTCCCAACTGAGATCTGATGTTTTCAAAGCGTGTCCTCATTTTTGAGAGGTATTCAAACATGTCTTAAATCAGAAAAAAAACTTTACCTGTTCATTGGTCAGTCCGATATCCTGCAGGACGCGACTGAAGTGGAACTCTTGAATAGGAAGTTTCCTGAAACAACAATAAACACCTTGTAGTAAATTAATACTCGTGCTGTTACAGCAGGTATACTCTCTTCCAGTCATCAAAGCACAAAATGCTAATTGCTTATTGCAAAAATAAAAATAGAACTAGTTCATTTTTTAATTCTAAACTTGTTTAAAAAGTCCAGGCATCTACTTTATTCAGCTCATCCTTTTTAGTGTTGCAGCAGGCTTATGACAGCTGTCACAGGCCGAGAGGCAGGGTAGACTTTGTAAAGGTCACCTGTCTGCCGCAGGGCTGACACGGAGAGACCGACAGACATTCACACTCACGGGCAATTTAGAATCGCCAGTTAAGCTAACCCGCTAACTGCATGTCTCTGGACTGTGGGAGGAAGCCGGAGCACCCATGCATGGAAGACATGCAAACTTCACACAGAGTTTGCATGTCTCCATTGCCTCACTGCAAGAAGGTGGATTTGAAAGTCCTAGGTTTGAATCCACTTCTTAACACACAAGTAGTCATATGGTAAACATAGAATTAGAGTGACAACATCGGGCCATTTCTGCTAACATCTCTAACACAGACTGACAGTGGAAATCGACGATGGCGGTGCATACTTCGCTTCACTGGCCGTGAGGTGTCTGAGCAGGATGTTTGTCCCAAATGTCAGCCCGTCCATGTCCTCTGTTGCTGTGGCAAACACTTTCCCTCCTTTAACCAGAGCAGCACAGCTGGCCTCAGCCTCACATGGAGCCTTTAATGCAAGAAAAAACATAAAGTTATATCTAACAGAATGATTCGCCCAACATGTCCTGATGCAAGTGATCGCTCTCAATTGTATTCAGCTATTTATATTGTCTCACAGACTGCACAGCAGAATGCATGGATGTTCTGGAGCTTTAGGAACATTGTTAAAGATCAAACTTTTAAACTTCTGCTCATTAGATTTTCTGTCTTTATTGGTTAGTGAGCCTAGATGGAACTTATAACTTGGTAAGGATAAAAGATAAGAAGTGAATAAAATCAGTCATGGGAAAGATGTCTCGAAACTGCTTAAGAAATGTGCAAATATTCTTGAAGTATCACAAGACAGTGTAGCAATGCAAATCTCACCTCAATGTAAGGTACTCCCATCAGGGTCAGGAGCTTCTTACACTCATCATTATGCTGTTTGGTGACTTTAACCAGACGCTTTGTGAATTTTTCAATGTTCTCTTGTTCTCCTGGTTTGAGGGACAAAAAAATGCAATTAGATTCTCATGCCTGCAGTAACACATATTCACAGACTTTAGCACAATGCTCATGATAGAATCAGCATTCAGACAAAAATAAGCTTCCCTACCAATTTCTTGGGCCTGGGCAAGCATCTTCTCAGCTTCAGCTCTCCTCTCCCCTCTCTTCTCAAGCTGGAAGATGAAAACATAAGCAGAATAAGAGAGAGCTGTCAGTACGAAAGAGAGTACGTAAGGTGCTGCACTGCTTTGCTGACACAAATGAAGTAAAAATAATCCCCCTGTATTGGAAACAAATGGGATTTCAGCACGCAGGTGGGTGAGCACGATAAGAAATCCTTACTCACCTCTGCTGACTTGAGCTGTGGGGGCTTGCCGTCAAACACGTACACAGGTTTGATTCCATGTTCCAACATGCGGATGGTGCGGTAGAACATTCCCATTAAATGGCTTTAGGAAAAGAGTAAAGGCAAAAATCATTCCTGTGTGTCCAGACCTGAGCTACCAAGGTTCAACTGAGAAACTACTTTACTTACAAATACACCTTCTTGGCCTGAAATATAACTGTGTTTATTGTTGCAGCATTACCTTGTTGTCTCTCCGTCTTCATTCTGCAGAACATTACCATCCTGTCGCACAGCAATCAGAAACTGGTAGATGCACATCGAGGCATCAATCGCAATTTTCCTGCCTACAACAGGAAAAAAAAGGTGCTTGTTCAACAATGGTATGAAGAGTCACACATTATGTATCCTACAAACTGGTGTATAAGGAATGTAACCTGGAGCAGTTACCAAAGTAGTTTTTGATGTCTTGCTCTTTAATGGCTCCAGGGGCCTGGTCAGCAATCAGCTTGGCAAGTCCGTGTATTCCCATTATGTCAAAAAAAATCTGGAAAAACAGTGCAGCTCTGTGGTTAGTGTGCTGTATGAGATATACCCTGACTGCATTTCGTATAGGCTGGGCCTGCAGAGGCATGCGAAAACAAAGAGGAAACAGTACAAGTTGTTTACAAATGTAAAGTTGTTGTTTTTTTTAAACACAGGCTTAACATCGATTAAAGACGAGCACCTTGTCGTTGGTTATGTGTATGACAGGTTTGTAAATTTAGAATGATCTGGGATTAGTAGTTCAAATCGTGAGGATTATGCAAACTGGAGGATAGAAATGTGTCCTGCGCTGCAGATATATAACATTCAGGTATGCATTATGGTAGATTCACTTTTAACCAATATCCAATTAGGAAACAGTAGTCTACTAACAACGCAGTCTTTCAAGTTAATCAATGTTTACAACAGACTCACCCCGTTAGCATTAAAACCTCAGCTCATCCAACGGCTCCGGGTCCTAGGGCGCGGGGAACTGCGCCTGTTTCGCGGGAAATCAAATGGCAGGCATTCCCTATCAATCTATCGAGCACGGCACGTCTAAGGACTCAGAAAACCTGCAGATCGACAGTGCAGGTTTGATTAAACAAGCCTGAGTTCTGGTACGGAGGCGCTTCAAGAGCACTGATTGGTTCTTCACCGCTGAAGGAAATCCGGTCTAAAGGATACACACAAAAAAAGAGAGAAAAAATAATTGTGGAGACCTGCAGACTCTCACTTTTTAATCTGTAATTTTCGGTGGCGTTAAAGCCCGTAAGTACTCCACGTTCATTTCAAATAGCTTGTAAGGGAGAATATCACCGGCTGGGATTAACCGGTAACGTTGCAGGTGTATTTTTGTTTCTCCGCCCACTCCGGAAAACTCCGAGTCGTCGTTATTTTTATTTTCTACGGTGACGTGGAGTCGAAGCCCTTCTCCTGCTTCTGCTTCTTATTCTTCTTCCTCTTCCTCCTCCTCCACGCTGTCCCATGTGTCAATAAAAGTACTCAGTGTACCCGGATATGAAGTGAGTGATAATACGTTGACCGAGAATAACCAAGATGCCCGGCTGTGCGGCTGAATCTGCGCACTGAGCTCCGCTGTCGGCCGAGAGGAGAGCAGACTGCCGGGGCCTGGAGTCCGAGGAAGCCGGCGGACGGACAGGTTTTGTTGGTTCTGCAGCATCGGGACGGTCGACAGAGGGAACGGTAGATCAGATTACGCTCACTTTCGTTTGGTGGCATATGCAGTGAGTATGCGCTTATTTGGAGTGAAATAGTGTTGCTGTATATTAGTTGTTTGTTTTATTTGATTCAAGGAGCCCCCGCCCCCTCTCTTTTTTATTATAATCATGCTTCTCTCCTGAGAAACAAGACACAGCCTGTACTGCTGTGCTGTAGCGACCTTGGTCTTACTGCTCAATGCAGTAGTTATTATAATAAACTGCTACTATTGTGCAGCATGGCTGCATCTTTGCTGCTCTTATTCACCCAGCTGCTTTAACTCTTTTGTGTTGAATCTGTCTGTAAATACTACGTGGGCCTCTTATGCAGCCTTTTGGATTTGTAGGAAAGTAAGTTGTGATGCTACTCTTGGAGCTTTGCTAATATTAAACGCATTACAACTTTACCACACAGACAAAAAATGCATTGGTGTGATATTCAACACTAATGCCACATCAGCAGTAACTCAGTGTCAGCCTTTTAAATTCCCTTTTTTGCATCTTGTATAAAACGTGAGGACTCTGGCTCTTCAGTCTTCACCAAAAACAATGTTTATATGGTTTTATGCAAAGCATTTTTTGGGGAGAGCCTCATGTCACTATAAAGTCAACATTTCACTTGCAAACTGAGACCTCAGTGTATGTTTGCATGCAAGTTAAGTATACACTGAGCTCCATAATGTTTCTCTAACACTCGTTGACATTTAAATTGTCATATTCTGAAATTCTGGGGAGACTGGATAAAAATTGGCAATATTTCTTATTTTCTGCTCTCGTAAACTCCAAACAGACAGATAGAAACTGATGGAGCTTATTTCATTCAAAAGCCTCCTGTGGACCGATGAAACTGATGAAACAGTTTGCAATTCACAGTGGTTACACAATCTCTCTGTTTGATTCTGCTTCATCATTTTCTGCTTGTTTGTTGAAACAATATAGGAGTGACGTTGCATAAAGGTGTGCAGTCCTGCTTCTCTGTGTTTGAATTGTGCAAAAGTGAGAGGCGTGCTCGCTCAAATCGAACCTGAGCTGATGAGCTGTTGTGTTTCCAACAGGGGCGATGCATCGTGGAACAGGACGCATGTCAGGTGGCTGTCAGAGGACGATGGCGCTGCACTCTGTCTTGATCTTCTTCTTGTTCTCAGGCTGGGCTGCGGGATACAAGCAGGGAGACAATGTGACTCTATATGTCAACAAAGTGGGCCCTTATCATAACCCCCAGGAGACATATCACTATTACACCTTACCTGTTTGCAGACCGGAGAAGGTCAGTGCTTATTCTGTGTCATCACTGCGTGGTGTCAGTCTGTGGTAACAAACAGAGGAACTGGAGGCTACATGTAGATGACAATGTAATGATAGCATCCGTCTCTCAGGACCTGTCTCCAATTCCTAAAAACAGTTTTTATCTCAGGGTTCAAAGACATGACTTTCCTGTGTTGAGTCCTATGTTGTCCCGTATCTGTTTTTTATCTGAGAATTTCTTTTTGTGACTCCACTAATGCAGAGATCGCCAAGACCACAAAATCTACAAATGTGTTTTAAATCATGTTGAATAAAGAAGGCTTTCTTTGACAGTTTTTGTATATTTGTAGAGAAAACATGATTAAATGTAAGTAACATCCTGAAACATGAGGGATTAATAAAGCCAATTTTAATTCTGCGCAGTTGATTTGCTGTTGAGAAATCACACAAGCCGCCATAAGAAAGGTTCATTTCATGGCTCACGGGTCTAAGAGAAAAGTCATTATTGGAAGTGTGATTGTGTCGGTGGCAGTGCAGCCGGCATTTTCAAAGGCAGCAGTAACATTACATCTGCCTTTAAGGGATACATCAAGACCACCAGCCTCATTATGGTTTTCAGTCAGTTTTGAAATCATTTGTTCTCGACCAACTTTCTTCCATCCTGTATATTAAATCTGAATACTTCTTTCATCAGGTGCACCACAAGTCTCTGAGTCTGGGAGAAGTGCTGGATGGTGACAGAATGGCAGAGTCTTTATATCACATCCGCTTCAGGGAGAACGTGGAGAAAAAATCCCTCTGCCAGCTCACTCTTTCAGAGAAACAGGTATTTACAGGAGTGCATTTGTAATAGTTCTCATGTTTGTTTACTGTCACAAAAAAATGACAGGCCTGAGATTTGGTGGTAACAGCCTCTTTGTGAGTGATGCAGCTTGCTGAACAGTATTGAGTGGAGTACCATAACACAAAATGCCACCAAGTGTTGCATGAAGTTGTTGCACAGTTTTTAACAGTATTTAACAATTACTGCAGCAAAGGAGAGGAATGTCAATCTCTTAAGGAAGGAAGAAAAACAGTGTTCCAGCCAGCCTTGTTAGGTACACCTGTTCAAATGCATGTTAAAGTAAATGTCTAATCAGCCAATTAAATGCTGAAACTTAGTGCATTCAGACACGGTGATTTAAGTGACTTTTACTGTGGCATGGTTGTTGGTGCCAGGCAGGCTGGGTGTTTCAGAAACTGCTAATGTACTGAGATACTCCTGCACAGTGGTCTCCGTTTCTGCTGTGACATTCAAATGGAAGGGTCAGAACTGACTGACCATGTCCATCTCTTAATGGCCACAGTGTACCCATCTTCTGATGGCTGCTTGTAGTAGGATAACACACCATGTCAAAGCTCAAGCTCAAATCATCTCCAACAGTGAGTTCACTTTACTCAAACGGCCTCCCCAGATCTCAATCCAGTAGAGCACCTTTGGGATGTGGAGGAACGAGACACGTACATCAAGGATGTACAGCCAACAAATCTGCAGTAACTGTGTGATGCTTTCATGTCAATGTGGACCAAAACCTCTGAAGGTTTCCAGCACCAGGAAGGATTAAGGCTGTTTTGAAAGCTAAAGGAGGTCCAACCCAGTACTAGCAAGGTGTAACTGATACAGTGGCCAGTGTGTGTGTGTGTGAATAGGTTTCCTTTTTTAGGTAATGCTCGTCTGATGATGGGTAGTTCATTTTTTTTCCTTTCATTTATCACCTGTTCTTATCAAATACCAAAACAGTTTTGATTTCTTCTCCCAGCTTATGGAAGTCTTCCATACTTTGTTACCTTGGATACATGCATCTGCATCAGGACCTGATCCTTCTGACTCTTTGATGTTACGCCCATACTTTGTTGTATGCTGAACCATGGAGTATAAAGTCTGTTGTTTCACACAATGAAACACCTGTGCAAGTTTAGTGCAGATATTTCATTATGTGAGGCCACAGCCAACAAGTGCTCGAAGCAGATCATTCGTTTACTTTTGGCGTGTTTTATTTATTTGTATTTTTTTCTGTGTGGTAGGTGGATGAGCTTCGTGAGGCCATTGAGGAGCTGTACTACTTTGAATTTGTCCTGGATGATATTCCAATCTGGGGGTTTGTGGGATACATAGAGGAGAGCGGTTTCTTGCCTCATAGCCACAAGGTAGAAATCATATAAATGTTGTAATGTTTTATTAAGCTCCTGTTTAACTAAACCGCACTCAGCATCATGCCTCTTATTTCTAACCTCCTCCTGTCTCTTCTTTGTTCTGTCAGGTGGGTTTGTGGACTCACCTGGATTTCAATATCGAGTACAACGGCGACTCTGTGATCTTCGCCAATGTCTCAGTAAAGGACGTCAAGCCTGTTCCCTTAGAGGAAGGGGCAGGTGCAGCAGTAGGGGGTGTTGGGGTGGGTGGAGGCAGCCTGATGGTGACCCATACCTACAGCGTGCACTGGTTCGAATCAACTCTGCCTTATTCCCGGAGAGCCGAGCGTCTCAGAGACTACTCGTTCTTCCCCAAAACACTGGAGATCCACTGGCTGTCCATCATTAACTCGCTGGTGCTGGTGGTGCTGCTTCTTGGCTTCGTCATCATCATCCTCATGAGGGTCCTTAAGAATGACTTTGCTAGGTGAGCAAACAGAGCCAAGATGGTGGATGGTTCGTGGCTTAAATATGAAAAACAAAACAAAATGTGCCTTTAATACACTGACAACACTTGGTTCGACATTAAAAAAACAAACAGAAGTAGTAGTAGTGCTTCCACCCCTCTGTCTTAATGTTTGAGAACAGTATCTCAGGGATTCCTTGAGGAAATTTCTTCAAAATTGGCACACATTGTAGACTTGGGGCCAACGATGAACCAATTAGATTTTCACTGTGAGCTGACAAAATATTTTTGCCCTCTACAAGTCTCTTTTACAATTTTGTTAAAACTATGTTTAACAAAATTGGCTGACCGGAGCAGCACCTGACGTGGTCTTCCGCCGCTGTAGCAAGTGATCATTTGAGTTACTGTTGTACAGTGTGGTCGTTCTCCTCAGACAAATGTGCAAAGGTGCAGGTAATTCCTGGACCTGCTCATGCCTGCAGAAGCATGTACACATAAGAGACTTGTGCTGCTGTCTTTTTGGTTATTCCAGTCAAAAAACACTTTGCTCGTGCCTGCAGGTACAATGTGGAAGAGGAGGGTGGCTGTGATGATCTGGACCAAGGAGACAACGGTTGGAAAATCATCCACACTGATGTATTTAGGTTTCCTCCTTTCAAAAGCTTGCTGTGTGCTGTGCTGGGAGTCGGGGCTCAGTTCCTTACCCTTGCCACAGGTGAGTATTCACTCTCAACTTCACAAACACAGTGAAACAGACCTGTTAAATCCCTGTGAGGGATCTGGTGGTTGTTCCCTTTGAAGATTGAGCACTTCACTTTTCTGAGCTTTTCCATCCCATAACATCAGCCTTTTTATCAATCAAAAGAGCAATAAGAAAAACCTGAAACTTGCATACTGATCACCTTAATATATCCTTCTTGCTTTAGCGATAATTTTCATGGCGCTGCTGGGAATGTTCAACGTGCACCGCCACGGTGCCATCAACTCAGCAGCCATCGTCCTGTATGCTCTGACCAGCTGTGTGTCGGGCTACGTCTCGTGCAGTTTCTACACACAGATCAACGGGCAGCGCTGGGTGTGGAACATCATCCTCACATCATCTCTCTTCTCCGGTAAGTGAACACAGAAGAGACCCACTTGTTAGGGATGGATTACTGAAATTAACATAGCTTTAGTTTTATACTTGTAGTTCTAAATATTATGTGTATATACAGCATTTTCCTGAAACCATTTCTGAAATTTATGGGGTTTTTTGTTTGTTTATTCACCTGATAGCACTGGTTTGGGGCTGCAGTGTATGGCTGTGTCAGCTTCCCAGCTGGGCCATGTGCTGCATGTCATTCACCTACTTTTTGTCCCAGTTTCTTGCCTTTCATATCTATACTGACAAATAAAGGCTTAAAACCCTCAGAGTAAATATAAGGTTTTTTTTCTTTAAAATTACAGCGTCATCAACAGGAATTCTGGCTGTTATTTCTTCAGTTTTCGGCAGTTATTGATCACCTCACCTTTTGCTTTAACATTTAGATGAGAAATGAAAGATGTTCTAGAAGTAGTAAATGATTCAGTGCTTATCATAGTTTGCTATACAGTGTTAGTTTGGTAGGGCATCTCTAATGCATTATTGCAGTATCTAATAGTTGAATGTACTACAGCAATACGCACCCACTCAGTTAATGATTTATTCATTACTCTTTATTGTATCCACTTTGTAGCACTTTGTTCATAATCAGGAGACACCTTATGACATAATGCTTTTTAGCAAGTCTCTGAGGCAACATTTCATGGATTATTAGGCACAGTGGTGGTCTATTATTATTATTTATTAGTTTTTAACTTGATTATTCATTCCTGCAGCTCCTCTGTTCCTCACATGGAGTGTAGTGAACTCCATCCACTGGTGGAGCGGCTCCACTCAGGCTCTGCCGGCCACCACCGTGCTCCTGCTGCTGGGTGCCTGGTTGCTGGTGGGCTTCCCACTCACGATCATCGGTGGCATTGTGGGAAAGAACCGAGCTGGCAGCTTCCAGGCACCATGCCGCACCCGTAACATCCCCCGACAGATCCCGACTCAACCCTGGTACAAACATACTATTGTACACATGGCCATCGGTGGCTTCCTGCCCTTCAGGTGAGCTGATCTCAGGTGTTCAGTCAGGGGAAGATTTTACAGCTTCACAGTTTCCTTTTGAGATTGTGTAGTATAGGACAGGGCGTAGAAAAAGTCACAACAACAGTTTATTTTTAGGGTTTTACTCCACTTAATTAACATGTGATCAATTAAAGGCAAATCCAACATCCAGAGTCTTGGGAAGATCACTTGTAGATGTCAAAATGTTTTCTTTTATTCTATCACCTGTCTGCACATGCAGGTGTTTTATAGATCACTGCTCACTATCAGTGTTTTAAATGCACCATCTACAAAAAGCTTTGACCGAAGCTGAATTTAGACTTATCAACTCCAGGGAAATAAGATATTGGAATTACAGCTCTAAATCCTGTTTTCCATCCATGTTTTTCCCCTTCAGTGCCATCTCAGTGGAGCTGTACTACATCTTTGCCACTGTTTGGGGCAGAGAGCACTACACGCTCTACGGCATCCTGCTGTGCGTCTTCGCCATCCTCCTGTCAGTGGGCGCCTGCATCTCTGTGGCGCTGACCTACTTCCTGCTGTCCGGCGAAGACTACCGGTGGTGGTGGAGGAGCGTGCTGAGCACCGGATCCACTGGCATCTTCATCTTTGTCTATTCTGTTTTCTACTATAGGAACCGGTCCTCTATGAGCGGCCTGGTGCAAAGCACAGAGTTCTTCGGGTACTCCCTGCTCACAGCGATGGTGTTCTCCCTGATGCTGGGCAGTGTGTCCTTCTGGGCCTCGCTGGCATTTATTCGCTACATCTACCGTAGCCTCAAGATGGACTAGACATTACATTTGAAGCACGCAACTCTAAACAGACATTTCCACATAGCACACAAGGACAATCTTCATTCTCCTCTCTTGCTTTTTCACTCATACACACCTGTTGCATTAAAGGGAGGAGAAACAGGGGCCTTTAACTTGATTTGAAAGGGTTTAATAGTTGTACTTGAACAGCTCTCACTGGCTTGGTGAATGGACAGATGAGTTTGGGGTTGAGATCACATAGATTTATGATAAAGGGGGACATTTCAAAAACAAAGGGATGATTGCTTCCCATCGGGGACGAATGGCTAAATGTTTGATTTGCTATATGAGCGAATGGGTTTTGTTCAGATTGTGCAGCATCTGATTCCCGCTTCATGGACTTATCACAGCTGTGCTGGAGCTATTGTGTTCTAGATTTCCCACATTACACTGATTACATACTGAGTCCAACTTGTATTGTAGTTTTGGCTGATTGTGCAGCAGTGCAAGAGATATTACTTGCACTTATACTCCTCCAAAACATAAAGCGACAAGCTTTTCAGATATGAACACATTGTTTTGCACCGACCCTTTTGAGCTCCACGTGGCCCTGCAGCGGATAAGAAGAACGATGCCTTGTAAACTGAAGAAGGTGGTGAAGGGAGCAATGTTGTAATTGTACTTTATGGTCTCCATTGACTGACTTTGGTTCTGATGTAAATATAGTCTTTTCAGTAAAATGTTTTTAATACAACACAGCCAGAAGAGCGGTCTGGGTTTTTTCCCTCTCCAGATGTGTCTTGTCAAGACTTCCTTTATACAGCTTATCTCATATAGGGAAATAAATAAGGCAGAAACAATGTTATCATTCTGAGACTCTTGAAAGGCAATATTTGTTGTGACCACCTTTATTCCTCTCTCAGGCAGCTTTCTTGTAATTTTTCCAAGTAGTCTTGAGGAATAGTTCTTCAGGCTTCTTGAAGGAATTCAAAACTCTTCTTTGGATGTTGGCTGCCTTTGGTTCCATCCTTGTCACAACAATCCAACACTGCTTCAGTAATGCTGAGGTCCAGGCTCTGGGGAGGCCAGTCCATGACTGATCGTGTTGCTTATTTTTCTATCCAGAGACATGCAGTGTTTTCAGCAAACAGATCTGTGGGAATCACTTTGTTGGTGGAACGGTGCTATTTTATGTCTAACAGTTTAACCTGCACTTAAACTGTTTGACAGTTTTCATAGACTCAACTAAAGAAATGGGAACAAATGGTGTGTTTCTGACAGGCTGCTAGCATGCCTGAAGATGGATTTTCAAATAGGCTCTTTTGCCTTAGTTGTCTATTACGTGTATGCACAACTCACTTCACTTATGTTTAAATGATTCATGAATCAGTGTTAAGTGGCTTAAAGATATTACTGATAATCTGGTACAAGGACTGGACTGAAAATGAGTGAATATTTTTTTTTTAAATTACAAGAAAGTCTGGCCACAAGAGGGATGGCTTCCAAACCTCGATACAACAAATGCTTGGGTGTTTCACAAATCCTCACTGTGCTCATCAATAGGCTTCACACTTCTTTTGGTTGGCAGGTGTAGATTCTGCACAAGATTTATAAGAATCATGAGTTTTGAAAAGTCCATGACTTTTTCCACAACCCTATTAAATATTGTAGACCAGAATATGTAGCACTGAAAATACACACAGAGGCAGTACTTCATATGAGCAAAGTGAACATTTATAGGAAAGAAGGGAGACCAAGCTTTTCATAAACAGCTTGCAGCTAATCATGCAACATGGAGAATAAATTAGGTGTCAGATAAAATTCAGAGAACCCGATGCTGTCAGCTCAATCATCAGTTACTAGCTGGCATCATAGCTGTGATTAAAGGAGCATCAGTTTGAGGCTCTGCACATTGGCTTGCAAGCATTTACTGTGAATCCCAGGGTTGAAAACACTGGGGTTGGAATGCAAGTGGCCGCCGTTTGGTGGCACAAGATGGGCACAGTTGACTGTGATGTGCTTGTAGTCCAGGAGGGGGAGCCTTGCCCAGACAGGAATCACAGACACTGGCTATGAAACGTGTTGGTCTGCTGTCCGTCTCCCTGAAACTGAATCACTGACAGGTGGACTGTCAGTAAAACCAGAATACAGAGCTCTTCTTTTAAATTATAGACATTACACTTGATAAAATCCAATCAATTCCCCAAATAAGAACTGAA
>VOQJ01019239.1:0-28918 GCA_015052665.1 Apistogramma diplotaenia
TAATAGACATAACAGTAGACAGTGAAGTGCAGTGATTAGCGCTTAGGCAGTGGTATAGCATCAGGTGTTTTAATGGAGGATGTTTTAATGGAGGATGGTGGTCACAGCTTTGGGGTTATTGTTCATGACTCCAACAGCAGAAGGGAAGAAACTGTTCTTATGGCGGGAGGTTCTGGTCCGAATGGACCATAGCCTCCTGCCTGAGGGGAGAGGGTCAAAAAGTCTGTGTCCAGGGTGAGAGGGGTCAGTGATGATCCGACCTGCACGCCCCAGTGTCCTGGAAGTGTAGAGGTCCTGGAGTGATGGAAGATTGCAGCCAATCACCCTCTCAGCAGAGCGCACAATGCACTGTAGTCTCTGTCTGTCCCTGGTGGTGGTTCCAGCGTACCACACCGTGATGGAGGAGGTGAGGACAGACTTGATGATGGCAGTATAGAACTGTACCATGGTCCTTGCTGGCAGGTTGAATTTCTTCAGTTGCCGCAGGAGGTACTGCACATCCTCTGCTGGGCCTTCTTCATGACTGAGGTGATGGTGGGCTCCCACTTGAGGTCCTGGGTGATGGTGGTTCCCAGGAAGCAGAATGAGTCCACCGTGGTGATGGGGGTGTCTTGTATGTATGCTTAACAATATTGGGGCAAAACATAATGTCCCAGAGGGATTGGATTTAGGTGAGGTCAGGATGGGGGCCAGTCAATGGTATCAGTTCCTTCATCCTCCCAAAACTGCCTCTGTACTCTCACCATCACTTTGCACCAGGAGGAATCCAGGACCCACAGCACCAGCAAAGGGTCTGACAGTGGGCCCAAGAATTTAAATCCACTACCTAATAGCAGTCAGGGTGCTGTTGCCTCGCCTGTAGAGACCTATATGTCCCTCCATGGATATGCCTCCCCAGACCATTGCTGACCCACCACCAAAATGAACAATGTCACAGGCAGCTTAGTGTTCTCCACAGCTTCTCCAGACCCTTTCACATCTGTGAGGTTTTTTTTTTGAGCAGTATAAATATCAACAGCACTGCAAATAAAGTTTAGTTGTGCTGATTCACCTTTTTTGTTTCCCGTTTTAATCAAATTCCTGATTAGCTTCGCTATTTAAAGGTCAAGAAATCAGGGAACAGAAGTTATTAACCTACACAGTTGATCATTTAGGATGCATATCATGTAAATATCCATTTATCTTACAGCTAAATGTTATCATAATCCATAGTGATTATCCTATAATTGTTAGTTTGTGCCCCATAAAGTGGACTTTCAAAGGCCGAGCTTCCTCTCTGAATATACTGATGTCAGCACTTATTCATCCTACCGTTAGTTCTCCGTTCATTTCTTAAATAGAAGCCTAACTGCTTACATCTTATCAGTTAATCAGCTTCCTATTGCTTATTTTTTGCTACTTGTTTTTGGCTGTTTACTATGACCAACTATTTAATTTAATTCCTATATAATTCCAGACAGAATTGTTCTCTGCCTGCCGATCAAACGTCAGCCCTGTTTTCAAGACAAGAAGACTCATTCTCTCCTGATTTCTGATCTTCCTGACCACACGTGTAGCCACATGCGGACTCCCTCTTCCTCCCCCGGAGTCGCTCCGAGGTGCCAGGGCTGTTGTGATGGGTGCCAGTACAGACATCGGGGAACAGTTGGCATACCATCACACCAGGCTCAGTGCCCAGATAGTAATAACAACGAGGAGAGAGTACATTCATTGCACAAGGTCTGTGCTCTTGAGAATGTGTCTGATGCAATTTGTCACCTGTTGTGCACTTCCTTTTACACATCCATCACTATTTTCAACCATTTTCTTTCTTCATGAAACCATCTGCCTTAGTTGTTGGCAACAGTTTTTACTGTGTAGACACAATAATTAAACTCTCAAGTATCTTAGATCGTGACTCTGGCTTTTCTCTGCTACAGTGTACAGTAAGTGCTTGGCATCTTAACTCAGGAAAGCAGGATAAATAAGGAAATGTAAGTATTGTGGTACAGCTGCCCTGCCACTTGCTGTCTGTGTGGGCGTGTGGTGTTTTTGAGGGGTCCAAAGAGCTCAAGCACTGACAGAGAGCTGTAAAGGTTTTTGTTTTTTGTTTTTCATTTTAATTAAAATTAATCAGACTTTTATTCCCTTTCTCATGTAATCTAAGAGCAGATACAAACAATACTGATCATACCAGAAATACAGCTAAAATGTATTTTGATTTGCTGATTTGACTTGCTGTTGATAGCTGCCTCTTCCATACATGAAAGACAAATTAAGAAATATTTAGCTTTTCCTGCTAGGCCTAAAATTAAGAGAAAACTGTCTGAAAAGAGCTGCATGAGGTTGCATCACACTATCCATACACTCAGTGAATTATATGAAAGCCTGTTGTCAGAGAATCCGCCGATCTATTTTTTTTCTTATCATTATTGCAGTACCTTCCTCAAAAACCTTGAAACTTTGTCTGCATTCTTATTGGCCAATAAACAAATGCACTTGACTCTTTTGTGTTGCTTAGCAACACAAGCCAGACCCTGATTTTATATATGAAAAAGCAGGATTCAGCCAATCTGGAGACTACAGGGTGCAGAGTGATGGAGACCAGCCATGGTGCATTTTTAATTAAAACATTGCAAGCGTTTATGAGTGAAAAGCGATGAAAGCATTGTCTGTGGTCAAGATTATCAAAGCATGGTGACATGACTGATTTTATTCCCCTTTAGTTTCAGTGAAGACAAAGATAAATGTAATCTGCATGACGGTCAGCTCTGGATTTCAAATAGTCCTTACTATGTAATTATCTGATTTAAATAAAGTGACTTTTAATTCGTTTGAGGTGGGCTTGACCTTTCTGTCATAAGCACATTGTTTGCAATGAATAGTACAGATGGGGATTATTCAGGTCAACCATGCAGCTAAGAGAGAAAAAAAGGTGTCTGCTATTTTTTCATGTCTGTCTTGTTTTTGCAATTTATTAAGTATAGGTTTGTCTGTGCCTGCCTCTCTCCACTTTAATTCATCAACTGCATGCAGCTGCTTATGTTAGAATTTTACACAATATATGGTGGTTATTATAATGTCCTGGTCTCCTATATTCTCCCTTTTCTATTAGCCAAGTAAAACCAAGTCAACTTTATTTATAAAGCACTCTAAAAACAGCAACCACTGAGAAAATCAAATAAATATAAAATAAAAAGAATTACAATTACAACACAAAATTAAATAACAATCATAAATATTAGTTAAATTCTCCCATGCATCCTAATACAGCAAAACAACCAAAAGGAGACACAAGTGCAGTGGAGCATAGAGCAGGTCTGGTATCTTCTCTGCTGTGTGAACACGCCTCTCAGTCTTCTTAGTGACTGTAGATATCTTACATTTGCTCAGGTCTGTTTACTGATATTAATCAAAGCTCAGAAAGGCTCAGAAAAGGCCCAGATTAGAGTTCACCTCATATAAAGACCAAATACTGGTGGCCAAAAAAATGTAACCCCAGCCAAAAAAAAGTTTATTCTGTAATTATGTTGGACTCTACTGGAGCCATAGCACTGTTAGCAAGGGCACGTTAAAAAGTTAGGTCAGCCTACTTATACCTATTTTAATGTGTGATGTATGACAACCGATAAAACTGATTTTGTACCTTTTTACCCTCTGGTGTGCCTTTGAAAACACATGCATGTCTACACTATTGTAATGACCTCTTCACTGTCTGCTCACTTAATCAAAGTTCCCAGTTTATTCAGCTGGTCACTCGCAACTTTGATACATACTGAAAAAAAAAACTACAGGAGGCAACGGCCTGTTCACAGACAGATTTAGAGTCTCCGTATTGATTGATTGGCATACTTACTCCCTTATTGCACATAATAAAAGGTTCTCTTGGCTGAAGTCTCAACTGAAGACATTGTAGTTAATTGGACACAGTGATACCTCTGGGATCTCCTCTGATCTTACTGTGTGTGTGTGTGTGTGTGTGTGTGTGCGTGTGTGTGTGTGTGTGTGTGTGTGTGTGTGTGTGTGGTGTGTGTGTGTGTGTGTGTGTGTGTGTGACAGAGAGAGAGAGACTGAGATCCAACTTTATCATGTGGATGTTAGTGCTGATATGACAAAAATAAATGAAAGACTTGTTTCCTTTTATCCAGATTTTTATTTTGTAGTACAAAAGAAGTCCTGTTTATTTATTCCCATGCATACAAATTAATGATCAATAAACGCTTAATGAAGCACAACTGGAATGAGCAAATATAAAAAATAAATATAAAAAAATAAAACAGGGTAATTTTAGTCTTTTTTTCTTTTACAAAGCACTTTATGTCATGTTATTACAGTATTCCCCTGCGTAGCTTTTATTGTGTGTGAATCACTTGCTTAAACAGTGCTTTTTTGCAATTCTGCTGGTAATTAACATTACTGAACAGTGAAACTCCTGCACACAGAGAATGAATCAGAACATTTGATGTGATTTTTAAAGGGCAGGCTTCATATTGTTGCCTGTTGAATAAACAGGAAATTTCATCAACAGTGCCAACAATGAAACGTGAACGGCTTCTGAGCTGAAGAGCAGGTTCACGCTGGCGTGAATCTGAAGTTCACTGCTTGTGCTGAGAGGTAGACTGGGACTTGTTGTTCTTTGATCAGCGTCACAACAAAATCACTAGTCTTCCACTCAGCACTACCAGTACCTTCCCCTCGTTTCGGTCACATTCACATCCTTTGCTTTCGTCTGTAACAGAGGAAAAAGAAACAGGCTTGTAACACCACATGGCCTTTAGATGCTTAAAAATCTCCCCTTCACTCTACTGGTGTTAAAAATTATGTATTGATTTTGTAGCACCAGTGACATGTTCAGAGCTAAAGAGGGTCTCAGGACATCTATGTGTCACAGGTGTTGCAGGACACCGGCGAGTGGCGTGCTGGTAGGTTGCGAACTTTAGATGTCGGAGATGGAAACACAACATGCATTTCCCATCTCTGTGTTTCCCCCAACCCATTTCTCTCTGAAGCCTGTTGACATTCCATCCTTCCTTTGTTGTTGTAATGCCAACCTTTCAGCTCCTCTCAAAAGCGGGAGACAGGAGAGGGGTGGGTGGGGGGCACAGAGAGAGAGAGATGTAGAGAGAGAGGGGAGAACAGTGCAGCACTTAGAATAAACGCTGTTCAATGGAAATGTAAACGCAGGTCATCAACTCTGTGATTTGTGTGTTTTTTTCCCCCTTTCTAATAGGTCACATTTGGGGTGGAAGAATGAGAGAGAGAGAGACATACAGATTGTCCTGCATCCCCAGTATGTTTTTGAGCTGGTAGCTATGCAACAAGACTGGGAGTCAGTGGAGGAGGGGGATGGGAAGATGGGGACAGTTAGTGAGAGGAAGGAAGCACAAGAGGAGAGAAAAGGGGGCTCCTTAAGTGCAAACTAGAGAAAAGATGAGTGCTGAGCAGAGACAGCCCTCCATTTATACCCAGAGGAGAACCTGGAAGAGATTGTCAATAATGGTCATGACACTAAATCACTTCATTTGCTGTTGTTCTTGTAGCCTGACATTCAAAGCACTAAAAAATGTATTTAGTTTATAAACAACGGCTAAATTGAACGCTGACCATCAGGTTGTGTTAATATTCAGCTGGATGCACCGACACGGTTTAAAATAAGCTCTCAAAGCCACAAAAGAAACCCGTTATTCCTTCCAGATCGTAGCTAAATGGAAACGATTAGCCCTCGACGTGGGAGCTGTCCAGTGTCTCGGTGCTGAATGACGCCCTACTTTTTTTTTCCACGTCCATCTCCTCCTCAGCATCTCGCCTCGATTCCGGCCCGGGAAAAACATGCCACCTGTTGCTGCACCGAAGTTTTCTCTCTGGAGGTTATAAAGCCAAAAGACCTCTGAAATCGGACTCATATAATCTCCAGTGATCTCAGTTTTGAAGTGTAGTAAGGTCACTTGTGTTTTTTCCCCCTTCAAATCACGGCAACATGACGACATGATAAACACTTTCCCTCAGGCGAGGCAGGAAGAGGAGGAAGGGGTTGTCATTTAATTTCCCTTAAACGCAGTCGCGTTTTCAATTGCCATTTTTCTTTTTTCCTTTCTTTTTTTGTTTCCTTTGTAGGCTACGACTTACAGGATTTCACATCATCTCGTTTGGTTTTCAATCCTTTCAGTTCAACGTGGAAAAAAAACACAAGAAAGGCAGCTTAAAGAAACGAGAGAAAACAGCACAGTAATTAATACCCTGCTAACAAGCAAGCAAACGCGGTATTTGTTGAAGAAATCCACTCACCGTTTATCGACGGAACAACAGGTGATGCCGACATAAAATTGGGCAGTGTGTTCTGGGTGAGTAGCCGAGGCTGCACCTCTTTCACTGTTGGGTTTTCTATTGAAATCGGCCACAATCGGAGCCTGTGCGCCCTCCCATCTAAGCGCCACGTAATGGTTATCATGATGTTACTGGGTAAGCTCGAGGAAGATGGATCAGTGTGTTTATATACGTCTGCTGCCCGGAGAAGACAAGGAGGAGGTGGGACGATGTGGAGTGACGACTACGAGTGGAGACCAATTGACGTGAATTTTTTTTTTCAGACCTTGTTAAGGGTGCGGCTTAAACCAGCAGCCAAATTACATTATGTGAAGGTTAGAGAACCATATGAATAAAACATATGGAGGCTGGAGATGTACGTTGATGGAAAATAGTATGATTACTACTACTACTATTTTTATTTAAGGAAAGGCTTTTGCATCGATTTGATTACTGTGAGTCGGTGCAATTTTGTGGCCTAATGTCAGCGTGTAATTCTAAAACCCCAGCAGTGCAATAACTTCACCTGAGCCCCTGAGCTTGGCTTTGGTGGAGAGCACAGATGTAATGAAATTAAACTGTGAGCTTCAAGATTAACATTTACTTAATTTGGAAAGATGAGTTAGTGCAACTGATGTGCTTAGGAGAGCAAAGCTCAATCCAGTTTTAATTTAAAGCAAATTTCTGTGAAAATACAGGAAATTGTGTACAATGAGGTAGGATTCTGTATGAATGTACAGTCATGTGAAAAAGACAGTACACCTGCTTTCAATTCTAAGGTTTTACATATGAGGATGTGAAAACCTATCTAGTCCTCAACAGATTATAAAAATGTTTAAATGTAACTGCAGATGATCAACAACACGTGACATATTATTTATTATCAATTTAACAAAAATTAAGTCTAAACGTTGAAGCAATGTGTGAAAAAGCAAGCACACCCCACAGAGGAAATTGGGCCCACTCTTCTTCACAATTTTGCTTCTGTTCATTGAGATTTATGTACATTCATTTATGCACAGCTCTCTTAAGGTCCCATTGTAGCATTTCAGTCACGTTGAGGTTTGGACTTTGGGCCATTGCAGCACATCAATTCTTTTCTTTTTCAGCCATTCTATTAATAATTTGCTGCTGGTTGTGGGATTGTTGTCCTGTTGTAGGAGCCAGTTTGGGACAAGCTATACCTGTTGGAAGCATGGCCTTACATTTGACTTGTGAATTGTTTGGTATAGAGAGGACTGAAAGGTGCCCAGATCCTATGGCTGCAAAACAAGCCTAAAAAACCCTCACCTCTCCAACACTGTGCTTGACAGCAACCCTTCCAAACAAGCCATACTTGTTCAGTCTTTTTCTAATTGTACTGTCATGAACATCGACGTTTGTCACACTAACTGAGGCCTATAGAGTCTGAGATGTAGCTCCTGGTTGTTTTTTTCCTGTTTCTCCAACCTTGGGGAGAATTTGCTGGGAATTTGTAGCAATTACTTCTCTAACATCACTGCCAAACTCTTTCTTTCTTGTCATTGAGTCACCTGAAAGCCTCAGACCAGCAAACTGCCAAACCGTCTGCTCACACTTGATAATGATCAGTTACTCAAATGCATTTGATTAGTAGGACCTGGCTGCTCCTTAACTTCCTGTTTCCTATGGAAGCAGTTCTTCACTCCCTGCTTCTGCATTTTAGGTTAATTTAAAATAATTACAGTGTGTAATATGTCATACTTAATTTCAATAATTGCTAAAAACTTGATGATTTGGTTTTTATAAATTGTGTCCTGGTACATAAAACGTAAGAACTGAAATAAGGTGTACTTTCTTTTTCACATGACTGTAGAGGCAGTTACCATAAATGCTGATCTTTTTAATTGTATAATGTTTTTTTGTTCCTTTGGCAAGCTCAAAAACACATGGAAATGAAAATATTTTGGATCAGGTCTTAAAGTATGAGGGTTGTGCTATTAGGCAGTTTTATTTAGTTGGCGTTTAGACGCTGCTTGTTGTGGATGTGTGATGTGGTTTCCAGTGTTTGTATGGCTGAGAATGGTGTTAAGGTTCAGCTTGCAGTGGGGCATGAGCAGTGTTCACCTTCAGGCTAGTTGTTAGGATGTTGATGCAGGTCCTGTAATTATGTTGTGTAGGGAGTATGGGGAGTTACAACAAAACTGAAATCTTGTCATAGTTCAAGAAAGATTTTAAAGTAATGAGCTGCTAGCAAAGTGGTATAATCACAGCTAAACATCAGCATTATGCCACAGTCCCGTAACATGTTTTACTGCTGTTGTTATAGTAGGCACAGTGTAAAACAACAGATTTGCCATTAATTTACTCTAATTTACTGTAATGGTGAAACTCTCACACCCTAGCTGATGGGATTTTGCTTATGGGCTATAAAAACATAAAATAAGTAAACACCATAACATGAAACATAGAAAACAACATGCATAAAAACACGGAGACTGCAGGATCAGTAATGTTTAAATAAAACATGCAAACTGTCTCTGAGAAACCTATATATGCTAATGGGCTTTTAAAAGAAGGTTAGCAGGATGACATCTTGGAGTCTTGTATCCCTTTTGAGGATAGTTGATACAAACACATGTTCCCAGCTGTAGAGCTCATCTATGAACACACACCAGCCCACTGTAAGATAATATTTTCATCATCTGAGACGTGCAGCAGAACACTGGACCGTCATTTCAGCATTAGTACAACAATATATTAAAATTGCACAACAGCCAGTTTAATAACTTGCTCATTGTTTTTGACCTTTTCACTGTCAGTGTGTTGGCTTAAAGGGGATGAATGTGATTTAAAATTTAAAATGTTTGGATTTAACAAATTGAGCAGCACTCAGTCAGCACCAACGTCACCGGTCACTGCTTGACTCTTTCTGCCAGGTCCTCACTCACCTTATCTGGACCAGAGAAAACCACTCCTCGCTGAATGAATATTCATGATTTTGGTCTGGATAGATGTTGCATTTTATCTTTTGCGAGTTATTTTTTATTATTAATAACTGTTTGTAAACCATAGCCCCCTGAAACCCTGCGTCCACATATGGGGACATTACATTTTGACTTTGCTGTACCTTTTACTTCACTCTGATCAACAGTGTTTTATATGTTGTTAAGCCATGTTAATGTTGTTGTGTTAAGCTGTAAAATAAGCCCATTGTCCCCATCTGTAGACATTTGTTTTTTTTTTACAAAAGTATGTCACAACCATGTAATAACATACAACTTTTTGTTTGAAGCAGAAGCTTAGTTTATACACAAATCAAGTCGATCTAATCACAAATATCTCGGAGAAATGAAAAATGTATCGCAAACAGGAACTCGGGTCTCAGGAGGCTACAGAAACCTATTTATATGATTTGACACACCATCACCCCATACGGCCCCGCTCATAATTCTACATGTCATCATGTAATGATGACATGTAAAGTTTTTCTGTCTATTTTCAAAGTAAATATAAAATACACAAAATGAACACAAATTCTCATTTCAGGCTCCTTTATCAATTTGTTGCCACCCCTTCCCCCCCCCCCAACCCAAGAAAATGTGATGTTTACTGTGACATGCAGCGAAAAGGAAGAAACTTTAGTTAGAAGCAGTTTAACATCAGTCCATCTTTTTTCCTAAGAACTTTATCCAGGTTAAGACCACATGAGGTGAGAGCTGTCGGAGCTGTTAAATGCCCTGCACTGAGTTACAGAGATCACAGTTTAACCTTCCATTCACTCATTTACTTTTGCTTATCCAGTTCAGGGTCACCTAACAGCTGTGTAAAGCTGCTACTCTAGCTCCACACAGGGGAAACTCCTCTCAGAAAGACCCCAGACTGGATTCAAACACAGGACCTTCTTCCTGTGAAGCAGCAGTTCTAACCACGACACCACCATGTCCACCACGGTTTAAACTGTTAGGAAAAGATGTTCCACTCTGGCATCCACTTATTTTTAATTATTTCACCCATTATTTGAGCACTTATTTCAGCACAGCTCAACTTTCATTTTCCACTCAAGGAACCTCTAAAACCAGTCCATCGATGCTCCTTGATTCCCCTGTGCAGTATTCCATCAAAGTTTTTAGATTGTTCTATTAAGCCTCCCCCCAGTGAGATATAGAAACCATCAAACCATCTCCTCTGATGGTTTGATGGTTCTTCTCTTAGTTATCTGACCATCTGACTGCAGGCTGTCGAAACAAAAAACATCCTTAGCCACTCGCCTCCCATTTTATGGATGCAAAAGTTCTGCTTGGGTGACTGACGAGCATATGTTTGTAAAAAGAAAAAAAAGGAGGGGAGGGGGGTGCATGAGTGACCCTCTCTGTGCTCTATTCTTTCTGCCAAAATGACCAAAAAGAAACCTGGGTGGCTGCAGCTATCACAAAAGCCCTGTTCCTTTGATATCCCTGTAAAGACTGGCTATCAATGAAACTCAAGAGCCGGGCTTAGGGAAGAACCTGGGGGAATATCATGTTCACCGTCTTGTGAGGCTTTAGTCGTATAACGAACCTTGCGCTCTGTGCCTCTTGATAGAAACATCAGGAGGTAGGATTATGCATATTAGCGATCTCCCTCTGTTCTCCCCTCTGCTTTCAGGGCTTAATGTTAACATCTGCACACTGAGCGAGAGCCACAGATGAGCTGGAAGTCTCTGCTGAAAGTCTTCCATTCAGATGATTTATCTGATCACTATAATGCACTATGCAAGTTATTTCGATGACATTATAATGGAGTCTGAAGGGGAGAAAGGCTCGGGCTCTTCGGTGTTGATTGAAGCTGAGTCACTTAGGACTACGGTACTTGATTTTTATCACGGAAAAAAAAAAATATCAACCACTTCACGAAAAAGACCTTTAATTATTGAAGCCACTCAATTAGCAGTGATATTTTTGATTTTTTTGTCTTTGTTTGTTAAGCCCTTCTTATTAATAGTCAAATTCCAACAAAGCTGCAGATCATTTCAGATTTTTAAATTAAAATAAAACCAGAGCCCCATAATTATTCAACATCAGCCGTCATTATTCATGCATTTGGACCCTTCAGCTGTTGTTTACACTGATAAAAATCCATTTGCTGTTTGAATGTGTAAGAGGGAGTTTGGATAAGCAACAGGGCACAAGCAGAGGTGTGGGAGCTTAGGGAGGCAGTGAGCATTCATTATTTTTCATGCTCTGGGTCAAAACTATGCTTGTGTGGGCTGGACTGGTAATATGATGAAAATTTACACGCTTCCTGGAAACCAGGTGAGGCTGCAGGATGTTTTCTTTTTATATTTATTTTGTTGCTGTTAAAAGTTCCCATTCGAACAAACGTGGCTTTAAACTGAGAATAAAATGAAACCAGGTGTCCCGTGGGGATTGTTTGTTCAAATTTTTATCTTTTCACACAGCCTGTTTATTTATTTTTTTTAAATCCAGCGAGCATTATTGGCAAAATATTTCTCATTTGAATGTAAGATCCGATCTTCACCTTTGAGGTTGCTTACAGTAGTTAAGGTAGATTCGATGGGTGTGGTAGCATCAATGCATCACTGAATCAGTTTGGACCATCTCGTAGGATGGCTCCCTCTGGTGTTCACTTTTAGTTTTGACAACAGTGCAAGACAAATCTGCTGGGAATTGTTTGGATGAGTGACAGCACAAGAGGCAAGCCAAATGAGAGGAAAAACAACTATTTGAAACCTAAAGTTATCAGACACTTTGTTAGGTGCATCTCACATCAAACCTTAAAGCAGATGGGCAGCAGGAGACCACAGTTGGTGCCACTCATGTCAGCTAAGAGGAAACTGAGGCTGCAGTTCACAAAAACTGGAAAATACAAGATTAGAAATAAACTGCCTGGTCTGCTGAATGTCAACTGCTGCTGCCACATTCAGATGGTACAGTCAGAATTTGGTGTTAACATGAAAGCACGACAGTGAATTCACTGCACTCAAATGGCCTCAACAGTCACCTGCTCTCAATCCAGTAGAGTAACTTTGGGATGGTGGAAGATTGACGTCACGCATGTGCAGCTGACAAATCTGTGTGCTGCTGTCCTGTCAATATGGACCAAAATCTCAGCAATGTTTCCAGCACCTTGTTGAATCTGTGCCAGGAAGAATTAAGACAGTTCTGAAGACGAGAGGTCCAACCTTATCCTAGCAAAATGTATCTAATAAAGTATCCAGTGAGTGTATAAGGACATGAAATAATGGGGGGGGGAAGAGTTTCTCACTGGTCATTTACAGGATCAACCTGCTAAAGTTCTCAATTTTTCAAAGACCAAAAGACCAAGACCATCACAAGCCCCTGTATGCAAAGCCTTCTTGAACATGAATACTAATTTAGTTCTGGAAATATAACTAAATGTGTAACTGTAACTGAAAATAGCTGCCAACTAAAGTGATCCTTCAGTTTAAAACACAGACGGCGTGCTTTAGAGTGCCAGGAAGGAATGTAACGTATCACTAATAACAGCACATTCCTTATTACAGCTGAAGCACAACAGGACAATAAAACAGCACCAAGTTACAAGATATGGCAATTTAATGGTTGTTCATGTCCCAGTACAGAAATATTGTAATTTTTTTCTAAACATCCGTTCAATAACTGAAGTTACCAGTGTTGTCTTGAAGTGGGATTAAAATAAATCTCCAGAGTTCACAGTCAGCTCCCGTCAGCCAGCCTCAGTAAGCAAACATGTTCTCTCTGGACTAGAAACTTCCACAAATAAATAGCACTCATTTAAATGTAGGTGACTGAAACATCCAAAGAAACCCAGCGGACGATATGAAATGTTTCCAGATTTAAAAAAAAAACAAAAAAACTAAATTCAATAGCATGACTGCTTAACAGGAAAAAGTTTGAAGTAGCAAAAAAAAAAAAAAAACCACAAGTGCCCCGAGCTTGAATATCTTATAGACAGCACGAAGCAGAAGTTCTTTAGCAGCATTTCACCATCTGCTTTAATCACAAATGTTTTTACTGTGCACTGGCTGTTGTAAACTACAATGATAAGCCAAAGCTATTACCTTTTAATTTTCCTTGGCTGGCTTTTCAATTAAGAAGGGATAATCTCCCAAAAACTAATTGTTTTTGGGAGATTATGAAGTAAAGTTTGCCATGTTTGCTTACGATCATTAGACTGAAGTAAAAATGTCAGAATTTAAAAAAAAAAAGAGAGATCAGACTCTTTCAGTGAATCCTTGTTAACTATTTGCAAAATGGCACAAGATTATGGATCTTTAATCAGTCTACATGAAACATTATTGCCCATCAGGAAAAGCTAACACAAGCTTGGAATTTCCCTTCCTTTTTTCTGAACAAAATTAAACTCACTCCACAGATCGGACCAAAAACTGCAGTTATGCGCATAAAAATAATCCAACCAGCCTTTGCGACAAACACACTGATAACGTTTGTTAAAAATGTGAAAAAAAAAAGCAAAAGCAAAAACAAAAAATAAATAAACAATCACAAGGACAAGCTCAGTATTTGGCAAGTATGCACAACGTCTGTTTGTAGACCGTACGTCATCACATGGGGAGAAAAAGGCCCCAGAACTGGAGGCGGCAGTGGCTCCGTCATTCGGGAGGAAGTGGAATACTGTGTGCATCTCTTCTGCCCTCAATACTCGGGTCTGTGTGCCTCCTCCCATCTTCTGCTACAACTTGGCTAAATGAACTAAGGGCAGTCGAGGGGGCCCTCTGTAGAGTACAGAGGTGAGTGTTCAAAGGGAATATCAGGAGACATGCAGAGACAAATTCCCTTCCTGCTTTTATTCCCCACAAAGTGCAGACTACCGGATCCTGGTGAAGAGGTTTAACACTGACACTGATTCCTGAAAGGAGGAGGGGAAGAATGAGGACACCATGAGGAGACCATGAGAACAATAACAGACAGGTGCTAAAACTGTGCGTTCAAGGCAGCCGAACACTGAGAAAGTGAGAGATGGGAAGAATACGTGCCTTAGTGGATCGCATCTTGCTAAAGACATTCCAGAACCTCAGAGTTTCATCTCCAGCCCCCGTCACGATGGCCTCTCCATCAGGTGACATAGCCTGCATGTAAGCCATTATAAATTCAGGCTCAACATAGCAGCTACACAGAACCTCAGAAAAAGGCTGAAAATGTCCATATACACACACAGACACACACACACACTGACCAGATAAAGTACTCTGTAGGAATGTCCTGTAAGTTTGGCCACTTGAGTTAGAGATGGATATTTCCACACCAGGATCTGATTCTGGGAATAACCGTGTGTGCTGACCTGCAGAGGAAGAAAAGGTTTTTTCTTTCACTTTTTTACAGCTTTGTTTTCTGTATTATATATATAATAATAAAAAAACAATAATTCTTCCGTATCACTTTTTACGGTACAGGCAAAAAGCAGATGCATTCTTTCTATTTCAGAGGAGCAGAGTCCAGTCAAACATGTGGGATGACTCACCAGTTCGTTAGTGTGCTTGGACCAGGCCAGGTTGCAGACCTGAGAGCCGGTGTCAGTGCACTGCAGAGGCTGGCCAGTCAGAGTGTTCCAGAAGCGGATGCAGCGATCGGCAGTGCCTCCTCCAGAGGCCAACAGCCCGTGCTGGTGAGGCGACCAGGCGATGGCCTTCACTGCAGCTAAGTGCTCTGTGTACTGCTGCACTGGGAGGACACTTGAGTGGTTCCACACGAGTAACTGCAGACAGCAGGTTGAAACAATGTGATGACAGAAATTTTTGACGTCTGTCTGAAAAAGCTAGCCTGATAAAAATGTGTGCCCGACAAAGGCATGGGTGAAATTTTCTGCATACCTTGTTATCATTTCCACCTGAGGCTAGCAGCTGGTGGTCTGTGCTCCACTTGAGCCCACAGACTTCCTGTCTGTGTCCTTGGAGACGGCGCTCTGACTGGAGAGGCGGTGCCCTGATGTCCCGCTGCAGGATCACCCGATCACGACTCCCAGATGACAGCTGGTCCGCATTCCATGCTAGAGCACCTGGAAGCGGAGAATGAGAGGCAGATGATTCACCAGCCGTGAATAAGAAATGTTGCTAAACAACTGCACGAAAATGAATGAATGTTGTCTCTGCCTTCATTTCCATAGGCTTTCAACTTACCCACTCTGGCTGTGTGTCCTTCTAGTACAGAAAGCTTCTTCCCTGCTGCTGCATCCCAGATTTGTACATATCCTTTATGGGTGCCCACAGCTACCAGGTTACCCTAAAAATAGACAGCATGCTTTGAAGATGATACTGAGACGTAGGAGTCTGTAATCTTACAATGGCACAAAGACAGGAGCAAAAGCAAACACCCTCAAGTCTTTTCTTAGCTACAGGATAGGTTAAAACACAGCCTGCAACCATAAATCAGCTTGATTTCTTAGAAAATCCTGGAACAGTCTTGTTTCATGGAAGATCTTTAAGTGGATCCACTATGCTTTTCCTTACTTTCTGTCACATATATATTGTTACAAAGGTGCTCTATTTAAACATGGCCAAAATTCAATTAATAATGTCAGCATTTGTACAAAATCGCTGTAGTCCAAAGCTCGGGCTTCAGACTGAGCTAAACACTCTGACAGTTTTCTACTGTTAGAAACTGTAATAAACTGTTGTGCAGAATTCATTAGAGCACTATTTAAAGTGCTGGACGTTTGTAATTAAACCTGAAAACAGCTCGCGAACACGATAATCAATAAAAGACAAAACGCACCCTCTCTGACCAGCCCACTGACGTCACAGAATCTCCTTCTACAGAAAGGTCACAAAGACGAGTCACCTGAAGATTTGAAAGGTGGCAGACAAAAGAGGCAGATTAACACTGATAGATCAGGGGGGTAAGTTCATCATGTATTTTTTTATTAAGACATAAGAAAAGCCAAACAACTGAGAGAAAAGATTCTGTCAGTTGACATGTCACACACACCTGGCTGGTACAGGCACTCCATAGGTAGACGCAGGTACCCAGTCCCACACTGAGCACATTCAGAGAGGACCAGTCCACTAGGTTGAGGTAGAAGTCATCTTGAAGCTCGGGAGCATCCAGAACTTTGAAAGGAATTTTAGAAATCTTGCGTGTCGGTTTTCTCGGTGATCGAAGAAGCTTCTGACTGCGACGCAAAATAAAATTGAATAAGTAACACAGTAAACACTTCTGCCCAAATTAAGAAATGGCACTCAGCCAAACAACTGAATTACCTGTTACTACTGACAGGTGATAGTGAATATGGAGAGACTGTGTTTCCATCCTCTTCAGGAAGAGCTCTCTTGGTACTTACAGAATACTACAACACACAAACAGATACTGCTAAAGCAGAGAAAACTGCCAGAAAACAAAATACGCTGGCATTTGCAATTTTTTTTTACACTAAAAAGGCTCCTCTTAGCAGGTGTAGATGGCTGCAAGCGACGATCTTCTGACTGGGGGTCCTGGACTTTCTCAATGCCGGCTCCTAGTAGCTCATTTTTCAGCAGAGCTGAGTACGCCAGTCCATCCGCTGAAGACAAAGGAACAGACAGAGGGGAAATCAAACCGGGCTGTCGAAATGATTAAGTTCAAACCCTGTGCTCCCTTTGCAATTTCTCTGCTCTCGCTCACATCTCTGAAGATCAGGGAGAATTTTGCACTAAGCTTTGTTTAGTCCTTATCTCCAGTCACCGTGAGCCTGCCCAGGCTAAGTAAACAAGAGAAGGTCAAATTATCAAGTTTGACTGGAGCAGAAAGAGATACCTGTGGAAATCAACTGAAAATGGATAAAACCTCACACTTAAAGTATATCTACACACAGGAAAACATTTCACTGTGGATGGGAAAGTAATGGTGGCTCCTAATACATGACTATCATGATAATTACTCTTTAACTAGGTGTCATAAAATATATGGCAAAGTGTTTTTGTTATCTTCAGTCCATTAGAATAGCTTTGAAAATAAACACCTAAAAGTTGAAACATAACCAACCATATTTTGACTAAATTTATAGCATCATTAAGAGCATTCACTCTGACACTGATGCCTGACAAACAAACAAGGACGCAGGAGTGAAACTAAACTCCACCTATACATTAAGAAGGATGATACAATAAAGAGAACTGAACACAAAGAAACTTTAAACACAGATTTTTTTTTTTTGACTGTAGCAAAATTTAGGTGCTTATAAAAAGGGAGAAGTAGGTGGAAACACAGTCTGTCAAGACAGACGTGGTGCAGCACAGTCCAGCTAAAGTGGGCCAACATTGGCTGATGGGGGAAAAAATAGTTTAATACAAAAGTGATGGATTACCTTTGTTGCTGTCAGTGGTGCCATCTTTGGTTTTCCTGTTTTGATTGTGCGACTTTTCAATTTCCTGAGTCAGAAAATTAAAATCAATAAATGATCACTCTGAACCAATTCTATAAGCTTAGTGTCTAAAAAACATTTTCATCTTGAGAACACTGTTCTTTTTGGTAGGGCAGTCAGAAGAGTGCTTGGGCGTATTGCAGCACACTCACATTAATGCGATGGAAGTTGACACTCCAGTTGGCTCCAGCCCGGGAGGGAATGAAGCGATCACCATGCTTGCTAGGGGAGGACAGGGGGGGGCTGGTGGGTGTCAGAGATCGCACTGCTCCTACAGCTTTCTACACAAGGAAAGAGAGAAGACAGCATTTTTTTACTCTAAGCCAAACACAAACAGGCCTTGGACTGAACTTCAAAACTCAATAATTGAACACAGGACAAAATTTTGATGGCAGATGGTGTATTTCTTTGAGGTGCTAACAACAGGAGGCAACATTCACAAAAGCCAGTCTTTTGGCCAGTGAGGTCTTGTTTTCACTCAGCAGTAGTGACACCGTCAACAGACTGACATGTTAAATAATTTTCTCTTACAACACATGGAAAAGACAACCTCCTCCTTCCAGGAGACATGTTTAACAATCCTCTTTGGGAGAGCATATGATCCTTTAAAAATCAAGATAATGACTTTGCAGTCGTCGCAAGAGGAGACACATTTCATTTACATACAAGGAAAGAGACAGGAAAGACTAACTGGCGTTTTACTTACAAGGGGACTTGTGTTCTCGTTTTGAATATTGATCTGCCTGAGGAGCCTGCTCTCATAGTCCTGATCCATGATGTCTGAGAACAGAACATGACCACAGTAAAGTTAATGTACAGGATTAAATGTTTCAGCAACACGCCCAATGTGAATTTTCGACACAAAACTGACACATCGGATTAAACAAAATACACGGTGGATGACCACCGGTCAAACACCGGCATACATGGTGTATTTGTTGTCAGAGAATCAAACCTGCTATTCAGCTGATTTAAAATGCTTTTAACTCATCGCTTATCAAAACCCAACAGCCACCTACACCAAGAGAAAACGCTTTGTATTGATCAATTAGACAATAAAGACACGTTGATTAAAATCCGTTCGAGACAATTACAAAGACAAATCGATCACCTTTCAGTTTAATTACATCTCCCACTAACCAACTAAGGACAAGTGTGTTATTAAATGACAATGACATACGAGTGCATACGATCAGCTGCGGCTGTGGACATGCTAACAGTACTTAAATTACCTTTATGAACACTTCCCTTTAATAACTTTGAAAATCAACCCAGCATTAGGCATTTCCATGTATATCTCATTATAAACAAAATAGTGCTGTCTGCGGTGATATCAGTGAAATATTAATTAAAATTTTAAATAATCCCACCACCAAGCATATACAGCTATGCTAATGCTAACGCTAGCTCAGCTGTGTAACCCGACGTAAGATGTTTCTTGCATTAACACCTACCTTTCCCCCAGTAAACGCTTCCCCTTTACGCGCTGTTATATTAGCTCTCGTAGCGCTTTGATGTTGAAAGGTCTTGTTTGGTGCTTTTTGTTACACTTGAAAACGAATCACACAAAAAACAAATGTTTCCTTCTGCCGAGTATTTAATTTAGGTTCCGCTAAGCATCACGGGAAAATTGTGACGTCGCTGTTTTTGAATCACACATTCTGCGTTGCTAAGGAAACGTGTCCCTACTCAACGTCTCTCCAGCTGTCGGCAGAACGGAGGCTAAACAAGCGTGCCAGCGACATGAAAACGGCACAGGTTTGAAAATGAGTTGTAGTTTAGCTCATATTATAGAGGACAGCAGCTCAAAATGTAACAGAAAGGCCATGAAAATAAAAGAAAAACGTATATTTTAATATTTCATTTTCAAGCATCAGAGTTGATGCGCTTAGATTAAGTTTAATTTCAGATTCAAAGCTGCTGTATTTCCATGACAATTTCTAAAAACAAAGCATACGAAAGCATCAAAATACAATCTACTTATGTTAAAAACCAAGACAAAAAACAACAGAGATTGATGCATATATTAATGAATTCAATTCCTTTTAATGTAATTCAGTATACTTATAAAATTCTAATATACACTGCTCAAAACAAATAAAGGAGAACACTTTTTAATCAGAGTACAGCATTAAGTCAGTTAAACTTCTGGTCAGTGAGGTAGCAGAGGGGGTTGTTAATCAGTTTCAGCTGCTTTGGTGTTAATGAAAATAACAACAGGTGCAGTAGAAGTGCAACAATGAGACAACCCCCAAAACAGGAATGGTTTTACAGGTGGAGATCACTGACATTTTTTCCCTCCACACCTTTTCAGCCTGTTTTTTTTCACTAGTTTTGTATTTAGCTAGGATTAGAGTCACTACTGGTAGCATGAGGTGATACCTGGACCCTACAGAGGTTGCACAGGTAGTCCAACTCCTCCAGGATGGCACATCAATATGAGCCATTGCCAGAAGGTTTGCTGTGTTTCCCAGCACAGTCTCAAGCTCATGGAGGAGATTGCAGGTGCTGAGGGTGCAGTGGGTCCTGGGTTCTTCCTGGTGTAAAGCAATGCCTAGCCTCATGTGGTGAGAGTACAAAGGCAGTGTTGGGAGGATGAAGGAATTGATACCATTGACCGGCCCCCACGCTCACCTCACCTTAATCCAAATTATGTTTTGGTCCATCCAACAGTGCAGTGATGTCCTGGTCCAGAACTGGGAGATCTTCTATTAGGAACATGGCCCAACATTGTCAGGCATGCATACAAGGACATGGGGCCATACTGAATACCATTATGAGTTTCTGCAAAGACATTTGAGCAAAACGGACTAGCTGGCTACATCAGTTTTTCACTTTGATTTGGGCGTGTTTTGAAGCCACAGTACCTGGGCAACTAGCAGTCATTGAGTCAACCACAAACTCCTCTGTATATCAAAGTACTCTAGAGTCACACAGCTAAAGCTTGGCCCAAACTGGGTTATGCAACAGGACTACGATCCTAAGCACAGCAACAAATCTACAACAGACTGGCTTAAAAAAAAACAGTCAAGATGTTACAATGGCCCAGTCAAAGTCCAGGCCTCAACCTGACTGAAATGCCAAAGTGGGACCTTAAGAGAGCTGTATATAAACAAATGGCCACAAACCGTGATGAACTGAAGCAACACTGTAAAAGAGAGTGGTCCAAAACTTCTCCACAATGATGAGAGACTGATAGTCATTCAGGAAATTACTTCAAGTTGTTTTACTGCTAAAGGTGATTCTACAAGCTGCTGAACCCATGGCATCAAGTCTTGCCTAGCCTGTTTTACAGACCTTACCATGGTAAATCAGAAACTGTTAGAAGTGTCATAAAGGAAGTAGAAAGTAAAAGATTCTTGACTATGTAGTTTACCAATACAATTGTGTACAGTACAATCCAGCCATCTGCCAAGAAACTGTTTTCACATAAAAATTAAACTCACTTGAAGACTGGGCTTAAAGAAACTGTGTTGTTCTCTAGCTGTATGCCTTTTCTTCAGTTCTGAAGCCTCTGCCCCTTTGTCTATGGCTCCCCCTTTACTGGTGTGTGGGTTCAAACATCAAAATGCCAAAGACAGAAGTTGGCTCGTGGGAAAGATGAAGGCTCATCGGTCCTTCACCTCAGCTTAAATTGTCTGCCTTCAGCATCAACATTCCTTTTTGTTTCATTCTGTGTATCTTGTACTTGGTACGGAGGTGCGGCTTTCTGTTTATTTTGGTGTGTACAGGAGGCCTCCAGCTACAGCCTGAGAGGATAAAATTTATTAAGAATTTACTAAGAACCCCAGTGAAATTATTTTTGACTGTACACAAAAGATGGATGTAACTACTGTCACACAGTACTTAAAAAAATATTGTTTTTTTATCATATTTTCACTTTTAGTTGACAGATGACACACTGCATGAATTCACAGCATCTTTCAAATGGCTTTATTAGTATAAAAAGAGATGCCAGTGAAGCAGATGTAATTAACAAAAAATAAACAGTTCTATGTGCAAAAAATTTAAAGTGAAGATGCATTCAATGACATGCAATTACTCCTGACCAATAAAGATCACTAATTTGGAGGATGCAAGTGTTACAGGAAAACAGAGCTGACAGCAAAACGTCAGCTCTCGATTTGCTGAAACGCCTCAAACGTTAGGATGATTTATTTATTCGTTTTTGCCCCCAGAATCATGCTTTTTAAACACATGGTCCAACAGCTTACCCAAAGGAATCTGATTCAAAGTGCCACAGAAAAGATACAGTAGGCTCATCAAGTAAATTACAGTAAAATAAACAATTGTTAAATCCCAGTAACATGTGCAAAAGTACTCTATTTTTTTAACTAAACATTCTAACGAGGCATAAGATAAATACACAGCTGACAGCTTTGTCTTTTTCAAAGAAACTGAGTAAAATATGTGGCTCAACTCAGCAACTCAAAAGACAAACGGTTCAAATCACGGCAGGAATATTACCAAATGTCTTCTAAATCATGGTAGGGTATTAACTGTAAGTTTCTTTTAAAAAAAGGGGTGCATTAAAACAATGATTTACATGTGTTTATATGTCCTCAAATGGCATATTTTGAACACAGTTCTACCCACTTTACTAATAATCCTGAATGAAATTCACTCCTTCAGCTTAAGCACATCCAAAGGCTCTTAAAATCACATTGTCTGAATGTACAGCATGTACAGTAGAAAAAATAAAACATTTATACAGGCAACTGGTTTAACTAAGGCAAAAATGAAAATGACAGAAAAGGCAAGTAAAAATGCCCCTAAATCACAACTATGACAGTCCACAGAACTGCATTACCAGTAATGACTGACACTGATGCATCGGGCATAGCTTTGCATCACCTCAGACACCTGACTGTAACGCCTACAGAGGATCTGAGGTAACACTGAATACGTTAAACGAAGCGCATCTAAGCAGCATGGACGATAATGCTGCGGTTTTCAAACCAGTGTGGAGGGAGTGCTGGAATGGCAGCGTGAACTATAATGAAAATAAAGCTTATATCTGAACACAGGACGCTGGTCTACAGGGAGGAGGCGTCTCTGGCCATCAGAGGCCGCCCGTTGCTGACCTGGAAACGAGCTTCATCTGATATACCATACTGCTCCAAGGGGTCCTGTGGAGAGAGCAGGCAGAGAGTGTAACAGTGTACGGAGTGAATTCCCTGTTGTTGAAGCAGAATCAGACTTTACATGAAATGCTTAGCTTACACAAATCACACTCAAAGACACACAACCAAAAAAAAGAAGAACAGAGCATGGGTGCTCGTGCGGGAAACTGGGCTTTTACTTGGCGATTTTTGAAATCTCTAGAGGTCAGGGGGATTTCAGCCGCACCTCTCACTGCACTGAATAATTATATGTACAATCGAATCTACAACACTGGGAGCAAAGCAAATGAAGGCTGTCGCAGCCCGTGCGTCATCCTAAGTAACTAGGAAATTGTTTCTAGAGACACACTGCTAATTGAGCTTTATCAAGCATGCTTTGTCGTGTGCTTTGAGAGTCACAATGAAATTCCACAGAGTTGATTACATGAATCTTAGCAGCAACATTGCCAAGCAGAACCTAAACTATCTGGCTTCATTTATCTACCAGTCTGTCTGCTATTGACGGTGATAATAATATGAACTCCAAACCACGCTGTAACCATCCCACAGTATGAACGCTGCTGATTAGAAGCACCATCTGTGTGGCATTTAGCGCACTGACGTGCTGCTGTTAGGGCTCTCACCTTCCCTGTGAGCCTGTGGATTTCTGTTCGATAGAATATAAGATTCTTCCTCATGAACTCGTAACTGCAAGAGATTAGACAACAAATTAGCTTGACATTTAGGGAGAAATAATGTTCAACAAATACAGTAAAAGATCAGAGCTGCAACTGAGCTCGTAACATCCAACACACTCGTGATTGAACACCGGTCACCAACATTTTGCCACAGAAGGAAAATTAAAATGCCGCACAAGAATATTTTAATTATGTGTTGCTTACTGGCTGATAGCTGAGCCGTGCTAGCTGGGGTATGAAAGCGCAGTTTCCAGCAGTGTATTACAAACCAAGCAGTCTGCCTGGTCTAAGTTAACCTGCCAGCTCTACACACTGCTAGGTTTACACTCTGCTGCCTGATGGACAGATAGAAGAAATCTTTCAAACCACATAGTTTTGATTTGTTGATTTGTTTATTTTATTTTCTTATTAATATTGTTGGTATGATTTGTTGCTTTATGCTTTTTACCTGTTCAGCTGACTTGTGCTCACTGTTGTCTGCTTATAAATTCAGTTTCTGCTTTATGTAGACAAACGTAACCTCCTGAGACCTTCTTACTGGTTTTAGCAGCCAGCACCATATGACCCCTATCCTGGCTTCCTGCATGTTTTAGAATTGATTTTAAGATTTTACTGATTACTTTTAAAGCTCATCTGGGTTTGGGCCCAAGCTACAGAGCAGAACCACAGACCCCATGTGAGCTTGCATGCAGCCTTAGATCCTCAGGTGGGGTTATTCTGGCTGCGACTATGATTTTGTCAGCACTGTTCCCTGACGATGAACCTCCTGAGGACATCAGGCTTGAGGAATCATTGACTTCCTTTAAAATCGCTTCTTAAAACCAATTTCTACAAACCTGCTTTTCAGTCGATCCATCTAGGCCACCAGCTGGGCTGCGGCTCAGGTTGTCTACCAATCAGAAGGTCAGTGGATTGATCCCTGACCTACTGAGACACTGAAATCTCAAGCTGCCCCTACATCACAACGCGAGTGACTGTTAAAGTGCTTAGGCACAGACCAGTGCTGTATGAATGTGAGTGATTTTAGCAGAAACACTTTGTGTGCTCCAGTGAGTGGAAAGGTGGTAGTCCATTTACTATTTTACCAAGTGATTCTATTATATATGCTGATTTTTATTTTCTGGTTATCATCCTTTAGTAGTCTTGCTCCAGTCTTTCATTATTTCTTTTGAATATTTTTATGCTTTTTTAAAAGTGTGTGTCTCACTTCAGCGGCTCTATACCCTTTGAGTTTTTGCTTTGGCACTTCTGTCAAAGCCCTTTGTAAACTCAGCTTTTAAAGACACTACACAAATAAAGTATATTATTGTTTTTTTTTTGTGGGAAATGAACTCGGCGCATCTCTCCGCCTGTCTGCTCATATGAAGCCCAGCAGGTCTGTCTGAGCTACCACTCAATTAGCGTTATAGCAGATAGATTAATCAAGTGCGACATTAAATTGTATCCTACGCCACAGCTGCCAGATCTGACAACTTTTCTGGCGGAAACACTGTAGCTCCGAGGAGACGCTGGAGCGCTATGATCCTCCTCAGATATCCTCTGCTGTTTGGGAGCATTATGCATTCCCAGTAGGCTTTAAAACAAGATGTTAGAGCTGTAATGGATTAGACTGAAGCTGTTTAACAGTCACGTTTCTAACACTCTTCGTCTGGAAACAGCGAAATCATTCATTTGTGACGGCCTCAGCCATGTGAGTGTGTTACTCTGTTGCAATGTGAGGTGCCACTTTTTCTACCGGCACTCTTCAAATAGCACCGGTGGACAGAACACAGCTTTTCAATCTTCAGTTATTTGGAACAACACAGACAAGATGCTGTTCTTTTAGACTTTATGAACATATGCAGTAGCAGTATTAGATGCAATGCTTACGTTCTTTAAAATATGTATACAAATACAACAAGGGCTTTGTTTTTTTGTCTTATTCACCCATCAGTATATACATTTGAATATACAGCTAATAGTAATAATAAAAACAACAACAATCACCAGCTGGACCATGCTTATCAAACTTCAGCAGATCACCTTGACCGCGGTTACATGCAATGACTTTCTATCACGTGATTGGCCGATTAAATATTTGCTTTAACGACCAGTGAGTGTGTTCTGACCTCTGTGGGTTTTTAATCTGATATCAACATAATAAATTTGGCTTTAAAGACTAACTTGAGTGTATTTCTTTCATTATTAATCATTTACTTTCCAAAGCATCTGTGAGCATTTGTGCCTGCTGGAATAAGAAAGGGGGGGGGGGTGTCCTACCTTGCTTGGATAATGGAGTCTATCCACTCCCCACACTGCGCTTCAGTATCACACTCAAACACGTACTTCCTCTCTGCTTCATCCAGAAATGCTACAAGAAACAAGGCATTAGAGATGGGAAACAGGAACAGGAACTGCACAAAGAGACTGTGGGAAACAGACAGCAGGTGAGAAAGTGTAGATTAGTCAGAGTGAAACACACAGTTCGGCCCCTGAGTTTTTGGACAAAAACACTCTTTGTAGTTTTGCCTCTATACACCACCACTGTTTATTCATCAAAGAATCAAGATGTGATTGAACTGTATATGTTCAGCTTTAATTCATGGCATTTAACAAAAGCATCAAATTAACTACTTAGGAATTAGAGCTATTTTTAGTTCCGGTCCCCCATTTTCAGAGGCTCCAAAGAAACTGGACATCTGACTGTCAGGCGTTTTCATGCCCAAGTGTGTCCTGTTTCCTCGTTATTCCATGACCAAGTAAGCAAAAAGGTCTGGAGTTGATTACAAAAGATGCTGATGAAGATGGAGGCTGAAAAACCAAAATCAACCTATCAGAGAGACAGCAGAAAGTGCAGGAGTGACCAAATCACCCATCTGGTTCATTCTTAAAAAGAAGAAATGCTTTGGCCAGCTCAGAAACGTCACAAAAGCCTAAAAAGAGCACAGAAGACTAGTAAAAGACTTGATGACAGAATTATTTCCATAGTTAAGAAAAACAACTTCACAATACCCAATCAGCTGAAGAACACTCTCACAGAAGCAGGTGAATTACCGTCAAAGCCTGCAGTCAAGAGACGCTTTCACGAATGGAAATACAGAGAGCTTACACAAAGTGCAAACCACTGACTTGTTGAACAGATGAAAAGAATATGAACTTGTTTCTAAATGATGGTCAGAGAGAAGTATGAAGAAGAGAAAAAGCTCATGATCCAAGGCATACAACATCATCTGTCAAACATGGTGGAGATAATGTTATGGCATGGGCATATATGGCTGCCTGTGGAACTGGGCGACTTAATGATATACACTGTACTGCCAAAGGTATTCAGTCACCAATGCAAATCACTGAATTCAAGTGTTCCAGTCACTTTCATGGCCACAGGTGTATAAACCAAGCACCTAGGCATGCAGACTGCTGCTATAAACATTTGTGAAAGAATGCTTTGCTCTCAGAAGCTCAGTTAATTCTAGTTTGGTACCGTGATAGGATGATACCCGTGCAACAACTCCAGTTATGAAATTTCCTCATTAATAAATATTACATTATACACTACATCTGGCAATCTGATGTACCAGTCTGGGCTTGGTGGTTACCAGGTGAACAGTACCTGTCTGAGTGCATTGTCATCCAACATCAGTGTCTGACCTCACAAATACACTTGTGAAAGAATGGCCCATAAACTTTTGGCGAAGAAAGATTTCCCAGAAGACTTGAAGCTGTTATAGCTGCAATTGTGGGCCGGCATCATGTCGATTAAGAATGGGAGTTCATGTGTGTGAAGGCAGATGAGGAAATACCTTTGGAAATATAGTGCAACTGCTGATAGAAATAAGAGCAAAAGCAACCCAAGCCAAAGAAATGGGATACTCTTCAAGGGCCAAGTCAGTAGCCTGATCTCAGCCCAATAACACAGCGACCCACAAACAAGCAGCAACTAAAGGTGGCTGCAGTGAAGACCTGGAAGAGCATCTCGAAGAAGGAAACAGCATGTGGTGATGTCCATGGCTTCTAGACTTCAGGCACTGACTGCATGCAAGTATTAAAAACTATCTTTATATTTTAAATTAGGTTAGTTTGTCCACTTGATTGTATTGATGTATATAGAGTGGTGGTATACAAAGGCAAAACTATAAAAAATAATCTGTCACTTGTGGATCTAACTGCAAGTCTGAGGATGCTGTGGCTTACCAACAGAGAAAGTCTGGCTGTCCTCCCTCTCCACCCTACACTGCTCCAGCAGCAAAGCTCCAATTGGCTGCCAAATAAATACTCTGTTAATTTTGGTTCACTGTTTATGCCATTTTACAATGAATTCATTCAATTTTCCAAAAAATAAAAATAAAATGCTGTGACAACAATCATACTGACCTCTTCCTCATCAGTCCGGAAATAAAAGAGGAAGTTGACCACGAGTTTCACTAGTCTCTTCTTTACAACTGTAAGATAAGAAAATGGGAAGTCAGCTTGAGAATGTCGTCACAACAAACACAAAGCAGCGCCGCTGTAGCAAGAATTATACCGAGAGCCACGATTAAATATCTGATACCGACATTAGCTGCTCTCCCACAGACATGAAGCGGAAGTGCGTTTAAATGAGCGTCCTTACCGTCTCCTTTCTTGGGCCCTCTCATCCCCAGTTCGGCGGCTCTCTCTGAGGGCTGGCGACTCAGTAACACCAGCTCCTTCTCGTTGAAACGCATCGCGCTCACACACACGCACACAGGTTGGACAGACCGAAGGACAAACGCAGGCTAAAAATGACCCGTCACCCCCTAAATCGAAAGCATATTCCGGGGCTGTCTAACGGTAGCACGGTTTAGGGATTGTACTGTATATACCGCTGAGCCCGCGTCGCTGCTTCGCTATCTCACGTCCTCGAAATTTGGCGGACTGCTTTGGATCATCTCTGCGCTCAAATGAAAACAACACCGCTTGACTTTGTGTCACTCACACATACACACACCTTTGACAGGCAGTGACACACCTCACCACTACGGCAGTCTTCTTCTTCCTTTTCTCGTCAGGCGTGTTACTGCCCTCTACAGGTCAAAGTAACACTAACGCTTCCCACTGCCTAGCAGGACTTATTCCAAACTGGTTTGAACTGACAGGAAGGCAACAGAAACTCAAATAAAGACGTATTATAACCAAGGTATGCAGAAGAGCATAATGTGAAAAATACAATTTTACTGCTAAATTAAACTAACAAACGCGAACGAAGTCTCAACTGAACGGAAAGCAAAATTTAAAACCAGAATAAAAAAAAATCTAATAAAAGTCAGCATTGTAAAAAAAAAAAAATCTATATACATAGAAATAAATTATAAAAACTATGTATTAGAATCGTATTTCCACTGAAACTAGACGTGAAAAAATAGCCAAAATCTCCAAATGAGCCACTGCATGAATAAAGGGTTTATTTCTTATTTTTATTTATTTTTTACCTGGGCCCCGTTTCAGAAAGCAGGGTTAACAAACCCTGGGTAGAAGGCAGATACTCTGAGTCAACTTACCCCGCTCTGTGATACTCTGAGTTTT
>VOQJ01019240.1:0-10778 GCA_015052665.1 Apistogramma diplotaenia
CAGCAATCCACTGCTACTGTGTACCCACATTAGCTCTTAATGCAAATATGACAATGAACACATAACTGTTTAATCTTTATCATATACAGGAATATGCTTTTGAGGCACTCTGTCAATCGAGCAAATAAATAGCATTAAAGCATAATGTGATAATTAGGTTAGAGTGGAAAAAACACATGCAATATTGGGCCACCAGGTCCTTCTGCTTTCACTACACCTCTAAACATAATAATTGCAGGGCAGTCAAGTGCACCTCGCCGCAGTATATTTAATATAGCAAGTAAAGGCTTACTGTTGTAGTGTGTAGCAGAGTGTAGCCAAGTTAAAAATTCTACTGGCTAATGCTCACCATTTTAAGTGTAAAAAAATATCTATTCTCTGCTTGGTTACAGCTCAAGTAGAGTAGTCCGCTGCAAAATGAAGTATCTGTGGTTTTAAGAGGAATGTCCTCCTGCAAAGCTGCACTCACTTCCACGGCGAATATTGATGTCCAGATTGCCATTGATGACGGTGCAGTCCTTCCGCAACTGAGCAGCATCCACAGAGTCGATGAGAGAGGAGCTGCAGACCTTATCGCACGGGCCGTTACAAGCACTGCATAGCATACTGTATACAGCAGAAGGAAACAAAGGAGTGAAGGAGAAAGAAGAAACATAGAAACATTTTTTCTTTTTCTTTACTTTTGTGCAATTTTCTACCTCGCCCTGAAAAATTGTGCTCACTCTCCAGCTCCCAAACATTCCAGAGAATTCATGCAAATAACTTGAGTGCATGATACAAGGTCACCTCTCACACGGAGAGTTTAATCTTTTATGGGCCCTCAACTGAACTCTGTTTCGTGAGAGAGTGACTCATTGTGTTGACCTTAGAGACAAAACAGCAGCCATACGGCCAAAGAAATATCCGGCAGCAGAAAGGCTGCACGGAAACTTTTGAGATACAGAAATCAGATAGGGACAAAAGGTTGTTGCGTATTTATACATATATATCCTAGGCTAGCATCTAACATAAGAGATGTTGAGTTTTAGGACACTTCAGCTGAGTCTCTTAGTATCCTTATGTGCTAGTCTGTAAAATCAACCAGTGAGGTGGCAAGTGTTGAGCACATTTTACTCTTTCTAAATAGTCTGGGAAAAACCTTGAATCATTAATAGTGCAGCATGCTCTGAAACCTCTAGCACTTCCAGGTTTGTAGACCTACTTTAAAGAAGAAAGTCACTGAATAGCCGAGGTCAGGTAGAGTTCAGCTCAAGGATACTTCATGCAAATAAATTCATTATGCCTAAGTGCACAGTTCTTTAGTGTATGCGAGTACTTTAGAATTAAAATCTATTCCGGAAACAAAACCAAGACCTGCTGCTACTCCCTATGACAGCAGTCAGCTTCTAACTCTTAGAAATTCAAATTCAGAACATCAAGGTAAATAGGTCTGATAATATTCAGTGTTTTATTGTTTTTCATTTCATCTAAACAAAGAATGAAGAATGCATATTTACTGATAAGTCTTGTTACGTGTGAAGCCAGACGGACATTCCGGCATGCACTCTCCATCATGGATGACAAAGTGAACGTCACTGGGCAGGTGGACTTGAGCGCACAGGTCCATAGTGATGCAGCGCCAGCCGTCAAACTTGTAAGTCCCGGGGGGACAGTCTGGGACACACCGACCCTCGTGGTAGTAATGGAGGCAAGCGGAGCAGGCCATGTCGTTGTTCGGTTCGGTGCAGCTACCCAGGCACTGGCTGTGGCAACACTCCCCCTTGTCTGTACAGGCGAGCCTACAGTTCTTCGGGCAAACTGAGAGAGACAGAGAAAGCCATTTTTAACAGTCTGTCCTAGTGCACTTTTCCTCTCCTCCCCCAAAAAAAGCCAGGAATGATGAAGATGAAGATACACAAACCTTAAGTAACAACAACTTGCAAATGTCATACATGTAGAATAGCTTCAGAATATCCTAAACAAGGAAAATAGGCAAGGATAATGTTGCATATGAACAGGTTAAAGAGAAGAGAGTCAGGGTGCAATCTTTTGCATGTGTGTTTTAGAAGTAGTGAGCAAAAAAAACAACTGCAATCCATCAGCACAGAGCTTGAGAGTACCTTAACAAATGTAATTGCACCTAGAGTCATCACATGCAAAGCATCATTGTCTTCATGAGCTGGGAGAGCACACAACCGTGCCCCACGACACTGATATAGTCAGACAGCGTTAAAAAGAGGAGCTAAGGTGTAGGTAGGCTGCGTACACTATGTGAGATGTGCCGAAGGGATGTGCAGAAGGGTTTTAAGCTGTGCCGTCAGCTCTGGGTTTGCACTGACATCAGCTCGGCTGCTAAGACTGTAGCTGAGCTTGATTTCTTGAGCCTGCGGAGCTCGATTTTAGGCAAGAACAATGCATTCTTTTACTTTTAAATATTCTGTCACGGTGGAAGAAAATCACACCCCTTCTATTAGTTCCTAAGAAAGAGTCACTTCCCACAGCAAATGATTGTGCAGGGTGTTTCGAATTAAGCGCGAGCACCATGAATAATAGTCACTGTTTTCAGAAACCAAACAGAAAACAATATGTTATCAATAATGCACAGCATTTTCCCATTGCTTGGATAGACAGATAGTTAGTCAGATTTATCTGACTGAGCTTGAAACAGCACCATTAATATATGAGTCGTCATCACTGGAGAATAAGTCTTTCCAAGTCCAAACTTTGATGGAGAAAAGACTGAAGTTATAAGAAAGTATTTATTCAAGTGAGAAAACATTACAAAACCCGATCCTTGCTTGTACATAGTCTTCCTAACTATTTATGTCAATCCCATCTGTCTTCCTCTTAAATGAACAGCGACAGATGAAAATAGCAAAAGGGAAACGTCTGTTTTTAATGTTCAAAGGCATTTTTCTCTGTGGCCTATTCACAGAAAAGCTCTTCAGGAAAAACAGATGTAAAGAGAAGAAAGCAGACGTTTCCCACTGCAAGCTAATCATGAGACACAGGGGTGCCCTAGTTTTAGACGAGTCCGCTTCATAGACAAAACACCTGGACTGTGTGTGTCTCTGTGAGTGTGAACTTATATCCACGATTGTTAAAAGCCTGGTGACACTGTGCTTTATATTTAGGAGGAGGAGTTGCTTGGCAGAAAAGCTGCTCTCTGCAGCAGATAATAAATTAGTATTTTTGTTCTTATTTATTACTGTTTCTTAAATCTCCTTATTTACATAGAAACTATCTGCAAACAGCCAAGTCCTTTATTGTTGAGATTTTTGAGAAAAACTTAAGTGTTTTTCTCAAAACTGTTTATTGTTGTGCCTTTGTTATATCCGCGAGACAAATTCCTCGACACGAGCGATACAAAATGACTAAATTGACACTATGTTAGCAGGCCTCATAAAAGATGCCATCATCTGAATGATGAAAGCATGCGTGTCTAGCGTGTGAACATGCATGTGGATACGTGAATATTTGTGTGCGCTGTAGGAACAAAACTGAAATGCACTCTGCTTGTTTATTTGATTTTAAATTAAATGCAGGTTGTGGTGCATTGTGTTTCATTTGCGTTCAGTTAGTAAAGAAAATTCAACCCTGGTGTTGGACTAATGGACGGGCATTTCCTCTTGCTTTACAAAAACATCTGTGCAGGTTGAAAACGGAACGGTACAGACGAGCGCTCCCACAGCAAAAACTCCGGTTTTGCTTCACATGGGAAGGCTACTGATGACTGTCACTGGACATTTCTCAGCAATAATCATCCCCTGGTAAGCAATGTTGGAGAGTTACTTAAGATTGTGTAGTTGTCCCTGTGCTCAGCTGTTCTATTTCTGTTCCGGTTAGAGCCAAGTTCCACTGTTGTGTGAAGGAGGTAATGCACACAGTTGCATGAAATCTTCTTGCTTGTAACAGCCTTCATTTTGCAGGTAAAGAATAATGGGATGTTTCAGTAGACGAAAGACACTCAACAAGCCTAATTTATAGCTTCTTTAATCAACCTGCAGGTTTTCATTTTAGCTGTGCTAAAAAAAAAAAAGAATTTCAGATCATCAGTGATTCTTTAAACACGAACTTGCATCAGGGAACGCAATGTGCAGGTAAAAGTAAGTCTGGCTACGCAGATATTTTATAAAAAGACATGATTTATGATTAATTAATTAATTAATAGTGTTGTTTAATATTTTTATGTTAATTAAAACAAACGAATAAATGTGTTTTTTTTTAATAAAGACATTTCAAAGTCCAATCTCAAGTTTTATTTCAAATATTTTTACCTGTTATCAGCCAAATATTCGTTCTTTCAGTAGATAACTACATGAAAAATGGAAGGAAAAAAAGATTTGAACTACTTGAATCACTAAGAAAATATGAACCCTAAGAAATATTTTCATGATCACATAAGTGAGTATAACACTTAGCTACAGTATATGGCCTTTCCCATGCTATGTATATCTTCACTATACGCACATGCTCTGTGACAACAGGAACCGAGTGGCTCCCTCACAAATAGTGTACTTTGACAAATAGCGTACGTAACTGTTTTGGATCTGGGCCAGTGCAAATACCAAAGATCTTTATTTTTGCTTTCTAAAACTACAGCATCAAGTGCCAACACATGCATACACCCACATATACTCTGATTTGAGTGGAATACGATGCTGACATTAGTATGTTGGAGCAGTGCTGCACAGTTTGTGTGAAAAAAGAAACTCATTTTCTTGGAATCCTACCAAAAGGGGGCAGCCAAAGCAAACTCTAATGAGCCTCACTGGAGGAGGTCTTCTTTCTGCATCATTTTAAACGATTCCTCAATGAAGAAAAATCCCAAACATGCATACCTTCCACCAGAGGAAAGCAGAGGGAGGGAGGGGGAGTAACTGCCTTAAATCCATATAAGTCGACCCGGTTTCACTGCGTGACCAAACAACCCATGGTATCAAGGATACAATCCCCTATTTATAGATGCTCCTAATGCAGCCCTATTTCCACGCTGCTGCTCTCTACACATAGCTATGCAGGGTATTGTAGGTTTCCACTACTTCAAAGGAAAGGGACTACCTAACAAGGGGCTCCTCTTAAGATAAGTCGTCATCATCCTTGTAGTCCCCCGGGTAAATGTTTAATACGAGCAGGAGCGTATCAAGTGTCAGCGGGTCTAGATTTGACCCTTTTTATTAAGTCACCATTTTGAAACCAACTTGCACAACCCCTACGAAAAAAAACTTTGACTATAATGTGAGGCTACAAACTAAAAGAACAAAAAAAAAAAGAAAAGAAAGAAAAATAAAGTAAAATTGCTGATTGTTGGTTTGGGGAACTTTATAATGCCGTTCCTCTCTCACTTACTTACACAACCCTCCTCTCTCCTGCCCTTACCCTGAGCAAACACGGTCTGGTCAGGCTTCGTAACCAACCACCAGCCTACCCCTGCTGTTCACCAGACCGCTGCGACGCGAGGAGCGGCCAGGTTCATTTCATTAGTAGTAAACAATACAACGATCAGCACAGAAGAATCTCCTTCTCAGTAGCTGGTGAGGCCTCGGCTATAGCCACCATTAAATATAGCAGCAGGGGAAGGAAGCATCACTAATAGGGAGACGGGCTGACAAGTTTAGTTTTTGGTCTAAAGGTATTATTAAGCTGCTGGGCTATGAGAAGAATCTGCAGAATGTTCCAGGCCACAGAGAATTCAACAAGGAGAATGTTAATCCCTGGAAACAACTTCTACAACTAGCAACAAATATGATTACAGAGGAGTCAAAGGGGAGTATATGGGTGAAAATGTAACAACACGCAAAAATGCAAATAGAACACGCTGGCATGCAATGAGGATTCAGGGTCATACCACCCATAGCCCTTCACCCACAGATCAGTCCTCCCCTGAAGTCTGTACTGATAAAAAAAAAAAAAGACAAAAATAACAGCTTCAATCTGACAACAAGATGCTTCGATTTCAACACTGTCTGCTTTCAGAAGGGTGTATTCGCATGTATAAGTGTCTGTATGTGTGAAACAGGATGATGGGTGAGAGGGTTAAAAGTTAAGCTCCCAAACTGGTGCATTACTTGTGAGGAAGAGGATTGCGGTGCAGCTATGCTCCTCATCTGAATGCGAGTCGTGTCTTGTTTGCCAGAGAGCACACTGTGCAAGTAGACTACTACACTGTTTACATTGGAAGGCAGGCGACACGTTTACTGCCAGCCGGCCGCCGCCACCTCTGACGATGAAGTATGGCGTAAAAATATCAGTAATGTGGTAAAGTGATACACTAATACCAATCCAGTCAGGTGCCGTCATACTGAAGAATGAAAGATTAAAATGATCCAGTGAACAATGTTTCATTCTTCAGAACACATCAAAGTGCAGTACGTCTTCCCAGCGTCATTTAGGATAAGTAGGAAGCCCGACAGACAGCTAGGAAATCATTCATTATTCACAGTGGGGCTCAGGGGAGGAAGAGGGGGTGCCGAATAGAGGTGGGTAGGGTTTACACTGGTAGCTATCTGCTGAACCAATAGCAGCCGGGCAGGGGAGGTTCTTTTCTAGATGACTGACATGTTATTGAGTCTGGAGCAGAGATGGTAAACAAGTCCTCTCTTGAGCAGGCGTTGGGAGGGGGGAGTCGTAACCATAGTGATTAAGCATGACCTTTCCGCAGATTGAGAGAAACCATAAGTTAAAGAAAAACCTGAACAGACCCTTTAGTGGAACATTCAGTAAATAACAAACCTCACCGGGCTACGGTGAAGTGGGACAACATGTTACAGCAGTAATGGGTAATGTTTCAACTGACAGAATTTATAATTAACATAACATGTGCACTTTAAAAATATTGCACATGAATAAAAAGAACATAAACACCACATGCTTCCCTGTGACTGCGATTAAGATAGAAGCTGCACATGAAGTCTCACACACACCCCCTGTCCTGCTTCACGTTATAAATGGGGCCATAGCTTCATTAGGACGTGATTAAATTTATCTCTATATCACCTCCATTTGTGAAAGCATTCACTCTGCATCACACTATAGTAATGCACTGTACTGTGGGGATGCGCAGCCTCTCACTCTGTACACAGTCAAGGCTACTGAGCTCAGGTTACCAGCTCTGAGAGCCGACTGTAAGGTAGCTCAACAGTACAGTAGCAAACAGCAGGTCTATCAGGGCCTGCTGCAGTCCAGATTGCAGGCTGACCCTCCCATCTCCCTGAGCTCCATCAGGCCACATCCTCATCCGGCAACCCGATCCTCCCTGGGAGCCCCCAGTGGATCACTCCAGACACTTGTTTAAACCACATCAGCCCGGGCGGCTGGAGAGAGGATGCTTCCTCTGCTCACAGCCAAAGGCAAACCGCATCAGAGATTCCAGTGCGGTTTCACTGCTATAGCGATAGAGTCTTAAGTGCTAGGACGATCTAATCTGAAAGAGGTGCTTTTTCTGTTTTTTTTTGCTTTTTAGATATATAATATATGTATGTTTTGGGGGAGTTTTTGGGCAGAATGCATCTGGCTGTGCGTGTTCTGCAAGATCAACCATTCTGCCAATCAGAGGGGGTTTTGTTTGGAAGGGGAACGCTGCACGGCATCATGATGCGATTTTCTCATGCAGACAGCTGGCTCCGATGAGCTTCCCTAAATCTCTGTTCGGGCCTGCGCACAAAGGTGTGTGTGAGCCCATTCCTCCCTGTCCCACTGATTCTGGGTCTTTTCCACTCCCATGCCCTCTAAAGAACAGCAATGTGTTTTTCACACAACTATGTGCTGGTCTGTGTGTTCAGGCATGCGTGGCATTTCCCCTCACTCGCGTTCAGTCACAACAACAACACACAGACACGCACGCACACACATGCACACACACCTTCCTTCAGCCCTCGGGCCTTGGCCCAATCTGCAGCTGTTGTTGTTGTTGTTGTTGTTGCTGCTCTGTTGTTGATTGATTGCACTCACTAAAAAGACACAGGTATGCAGCACCATGTGTAAGAACTTTGTTTTTATCACTGCAGAGACAGGAGATGGTCTGAAAGCTATTAAAGTGTTAAAACAATGGAAAAAGTGAGCAAGACTGGCCTTTGAAAGTGATATTTTACCAGCACAGTGATTAATATATTGCACGTGGATATTTGGGTATTATAAGGCACAATTCATTCTAACTGATCATTGGGGTAAAAGCAGGAATAAGGCGACACATTTGTTTAATTGGGGTCTTTATATGAAAGATAAAGATGCACTAATATAAAATATTTAGGTGTTTCAACACCATATCCCTCTTCTATCTTGTAATTCTATCTTGAGGCGATTATTGCATGGCTGACATGATTGGTCACTTATTCAATTAGATGAGTGACAGAAAATTAATTGCCAGCTGTTCCAATAACAATTAGTAGTTTTAGTTTCATTAATAAAGGATATCAGAGGGCATTCAAATTGTAGAGCCAAACCCCATAGTTGTGCCTGAATCCAAGTTGACTTTCCGAGTATATTGCCCCCCCAAGAGTATGTTTTTGTAGCATGAAGACAAGCCTCTGCAGCAGCTCTCTGACTTATTCTCAAGATTCACATCCAGCAGTTGTCATGGCTTGGAGGGGGAGTGCAAATTAACAGCACATTCAGCATTACTTTAGCTCCACTGACAAGTCTAAATCAAGTATTATTACAGAAACTGACTCTGCAATTATTACCTAATAGTTGGCAAGTGGGTGCTTTACCTGACATGTCTAAAGTGGATCTGGTCACGAAGAGTTCACAGAGATTTACGGAAATGTGTCAACTGCAGGCACGGAACATGAAAATTTAAATAAGGTGCTCAGATAGAGATAAAGCGGGGGAAAAGAAACTTTGGGGAGAACTTGGGCATTTTGTTCACAGATTCTGAGCTCTTTCCTCTTATTAAAGGTGCTTTCTAAAAATACCTGACTTCCCAGATCTGCTTCATTAAATACAGTGTGTTTCCTGGCACTGCTCTGTTGACTGGCTGTTTTGCTAGCTGAGTGACTGGTTAGGGTGCACTCTAATCCCTTCTGTTAACAGTCGTGAAGACAATCACTTAAGTCAAATTCTTGGTAAAAGGAATCTATCAAAGAGAGGATTTACTACACAACACTGGAGGGGGGGGGAAAGCATAGCTGGTCACATGAAATGAACAACTTAATGCTTCTTTTGGCTCATGTGCTGGATGTTTGCAGGTAGGGTTTAAAACCTGGCTGTGTACCCACCTGCCCCGAGACAGGCAGCAGCCCCGAGAGAACTTCCAGTCATATGGGCCAATGTTGATTCTCAATATAGTGAAACTGACTGCAATATAAGCTTCAATAAACACCTTTAAAAAAATACAGAATTTTAGTACTGCTTAAACAAATTGCAGTCAGGCAAATATGTAACATTTTTGGCCCACGGATAAGTCTGCCATCATCAGAACATCAGAACAGTAATGGCTCTCATACCGAAGCATATTTCTGTAAATGGCCATCTACAACTTTGCGACACACAGTGCCCAGACTTCAGCCTGGTGCGCCATCCGGCATACGTTATCCCTGCCTGCATGACGTCTGGATTCAACATGACAAATCTTCATTTCACGTTGACTTCAAAGAGGCCCTAATCCTGATTAAGCACGGCAACATTTGCCTTGAGCTAAAAAGCTGATGGGGATAAGTTTGTGCTCATTGCGGGCACTCCTACCAGGTTAAAATGGAGATCTGTGCAAGCACAGAGGAGGCCATTAGTTGATTACTGCACTGTGATAGCGAGAGGGTAATAAATCCTAAAATTGCTTGCGATTGCATTAAACAAAAACATTTTATATGTTTGGAGAAATCGTGATGGGGATGGTATCACATACACAGCCTACACTGAAGCCTCTGTCTGGCTGCAGACAGTTTCTGGTTGTTGGCACACACAGGCAGACTGCAGTGTTGATACTCTGCGCATCTCCCTCTTTTCTTTGGGACACACACCTCAGTATTTGGCACCTTAATGGAGCCAGCTTTGTGTAGTCCCACTAGTAACTTCATGAATAACATCTGGATTATGGATTTCCTTTTTCCTCCCTTAGATTTTGTTGTAGGAGGAAGATTCTTGAGGGTTCGTGCGCAGAAAAAAAAAAAAAAAAGAGAGGATGAGACACATTATTCTCTTCGCCTGGAGAGCATGAACCGAGACTTTAGGCTAGTTCTTTCAAGTGTAATGGCCTGATAAGATGCCACAGTCCCAGATGATGTCACAGTAAAACAGTATTGTATTGATTCAGTAGGAGACAAAGCTGAATTTGACATGAAAGAGGAGTGTCTTGAGGGTCAAGCTCGGAAACACAAAAACCTGGTGCTTGATTTGAACATTTCTTTTCAGCACAAGGAACTAAAAGCTTGCCGCTTGCTTCATAAACAGATGAACAACACAGAAGAATGGAGGAACCCGCTGCTGACACGCACACTGATAAGGCCAAACAGGATCACAGATGGGAAATGTTTGGCAGCATTCAGCAATTAGCTCATTTTCACTTGATCCTTTTGCATCAAAGGGTGTGACTGGATATCATAAATAAGAGTTACATTACCTTAGACGACCCAAGTGGCTTAAAATGACAATAAACTCAACAGTGTGGCTTACCGTTTAAATATAAAGCCACAAACAAGAATAAAGGACCCTTACAACGCTGTAAACAATGAACTTGTAAAAGTTTATCCCTATTAGTAATTGGGTAACAGCAACACCCGACATTGTGCCAGTTGCACAAAGCCTTGCAGCGGACTGCACACCAAAAAAAAAAAAAAGAAAAACTTTACTGTTCACAATCCTCA
>VOQJ01019241.1:5377-19715 GCA_015052665.1 Apistogramma diplotaenia
GACACTGACACTTTGTATATAAAAAAAAAAAAAGTTAGTCCCCGAGGAAGTGGATACAGCCTCCTCTCATCACTTCCTGTCTGGCTCCTTTCACTCCTTTTTCACTCTTCCCAAGAAATTTGTGCCTGTCATTTTTACACTTCCTGTCTCTCAAACACACTGTGTGCTGCTTGTTTTGTGTGTCTTTGACTTCTTGTAATCAGAGTATAAATTCTGACATAGGGTCATAGGTATGACATAGGTGAGGCAATAATAATCATGATGCCTTTGAGTAACAGACTGGGCTTAACAAGCCAGAGATGGTGTCATGGATATTTATCAGGTAGGGATGGCATGAAGATTACATCTAAAATCTGTGCAATTTCAATGCACATACTTGCTAATTAGTGCTAATAGACTAAGAAAATATGAACATTTGCTTACTACAGCAGTTGTTCAGTTTTTTACTACACAAAACAAAACCTAAGATTTCGGACTTGTTGCTACAGTCAGCTGCACCCTCCCCTGGCAATGTTTTCCATACTGTTCTATTAAAATGCTCCAAAAGGCACTGATGACACAAACAAAGGTGGGAGGTCCAGTTCACTGAGTCCAGTTAGCAGAGGTGAGGCCTGGAAGACAGCTGTTGGCTACATCTGTCGGCAAGAAGCAGCCACACCCCTAACTTTAAGCCTCAATAAGACCAGATGGATGAGATGTTAAAACAAACCACAATCTGTACAGTTGTTATGTACGGGAAACTATACAGGGGCCAAAAATATTTTTTGTATTGAGGTCTAAAAATGTGACTTTCATAGCTGAATTTGGGCATTGTAACATGGGAGCCTATGGGGTGATTTGTTTTTGGTGCCAGCCTCAAGTGGCCACTCCAGGAACTGCAGTTCCAAAGCTGCAAACCTGGAAGGTAGACTAAGGAGAATGAGTACAGGAAAGTTGCTGAGCTTTAAACCTGCTGTGTGGCAGCAGATGTAGCCATCACAACAGGAAATACTGCAGGCAGTGTTCTCAATGTGCAGTCTTCCCTCACTGTCAGTCTCTAAGTTGTTACTTTACATATTCATGCCCCATCTGGGTCCTCACTCTTCATGTTTCACTTCATTCCTTTTGTGCCATTTTAAGAGTATCTGTAGCTGGATGATTAGTAATGTCATTGAGGAGCTTGGAGGCATCTGTAAGGCTGTGGATTTTTAGTCAGAGTGCACTGCAGTTCAAATTTATGGGAATTAGTTCAAATTGATCAGTTACAGTAATGAAGACATTTGCTTGCTGCCTCCAAGAGGCAATATGTTTATGATTAAACTGTCATTAGACTGCTGTGTTTGATTACAGAGGAAATATGAAGCATGTTAGACACTGATGTAAAATAAGTGATTACTGACACGCAGTCACATAAACTATTAATTACCACAAACTTAGTTCAGCCAGGACCATCTTCAGTTTTTCATAATTGGCAGTGTGGATCTCTTCTGAGACCTCCCTTCTGAGGGGGGAGAGCAGGAGCAATACCCCCCAGCACAGAGGAGCAACAGATGTGACACTGATTAAGAACACAGCATGAAAGAAGGAGCTGGGATGGAGATGGGTTACCAAGCAGCTTGCAGAGGAAGAAGCAATTGTGAGCGGACTAAAGCTGAAATTTGGAATATGACTTACTTTATGTGGAAATCCACTAGATGACCCATCAGCTGTGATGTGGGTTGGCAGTAAGATCAGTGTTAATTTTAACAAAATATTTTCTTCATAGTTTTCGTCAACGACCCTTTTTTCCATGACAAAAACGAGACGATAACTATCCAGAAACTACCGGAAAAGACGAAAACTAAGACGAAAATAACTGACGTTTTTCGTTGACAAACAAAAACGAGACGATAATGCTTGGCGAGGACGACATCCAATCAGAACTGATTTAATTTTGTGAAAGGGCAGGACAAGTTGGGAAAACATCCAATCAATGCACACTTGCACAAATTGAATCCAAATGTGTAAGACAGGGCGGATCCACGCTCACTCATGTTCTCAGTCTTGGAGCTGTTTGGGACGCACATATAAATGTTGATGCCCCGTTGAGCAGGTCGGCCCGCTGCTGCGACAAGTTTCTCTGATAATTATAAATGTTAAATACTTCCACGTATGTCAGGGTGCAGCATCAAACCAGCGTATGTATTTCTAATGTTTTTATGTTTACAGCTGCTGATGTTTGTAACGCTGCTACTGTGACGAGAAATGTCCACAATGACCAAATCCTGACATGTTGATATAACATCTGCAGGTTTATGAACAAAAAAAATTACATTCACCATTTTTTATCAATTTAATTATTAATGGCAACCTTTAATACTATAAAAAGTTTACAAAATAAAACACTGCAATAGACACTGATCTACTTCATTTTCCTTTAGTGATGAAACTGTAAACTAAAATTATAGTTCCGTGTTTACAGTAAATTATGTTTAAAAGGTAAAAAAAAAAACTGGATTATCTGCAACATCTGCAAATTCTGTTTTCAAAATACTGAAATGGCCAAATATGATGAAGAAATAATTGTTCACTCTTACCTATAAAGGTGAGCCCATGTGATCCAGTTTCAACTGTAAAAATGTTTGATCAACTCTGTGCAGCAGACTGAGGCATCTCTGTCATGTTAAGTCTGCCGATTTTGCCACATCCAGCATGGAGGTGACTATGACGTACGCTTCAGCACTCCAATGTTTGTGTATATATGTGTGTGTTGTGGGCGCCGTAAGAGCCAAACTTCCATCACTAGTATGGAGACGTTTCGCCTTTGACGTTGAGAAAAACAAGATGATGTGTAACCATGTGGGGCGACAATATTGTGATTTGTCAACTAAAACTAGACTAAGACTAAATTACATTTTCGTCAAAAGACTAAGACTAAATCAGATTTTGCTGTCAAAATGAACACTGAGTAAGATCAGCTGATCTGCTGGGATTTTACCTAAGCTTGATGTTGTGGCTGGCCTGAAATCCATCCATAGTTTTTTATTCAGAAAGATGTTTTCTGAATGATTCATTTGGGATCAAAAACATGTAAAAAAAAATTTTTTTGAAATTATAGAAAAGGGATGCACTAGTCAAATTAGTGTGTGTGTGTGTGTGTGTGTGTGAGAGAGAGAGACAGGGCCATACTGAGCAGAGGAAAGATGCTGTCTTGTCTATCAAATAATAGCAGCTTGTGCAGGGCTCAGCTCTCATTTGGCTTGTTTGCATACCTGTGGGATCATCTTCGTACTTGCAGTCACAAACGCGAGGCCGTCTCAAACAACAGTCGAATGATCTTCGTCTCTTCTCCCTGCAGTGAACAGAGTATCTGCCAGGCGCGAGCCGCTGTCATGGTCTATGACGATGCCAACAAGAAGTGGGTCCCAGCCGGTGGCTCCACGGGCTTCAGCAGAGTCCACATTTACCACCACACAGGCAACAACGCTTTCCGTGTAGTGGGACGCAAGATCCAGGATCATCAGGTCAGTGGGTGAGAGTGGGTGAAGTGTATGTCGGGATGTTACACTTTCACTTCATGATACTATCACAATATCTATAAAACAATTGCACAATTATTTATATGGCCAAATTTGCATTCCTGACTGTTTTGATATTACATTTTTAAATGTCATAGTCAATACATGGTTGTCATGACGCACCTAATCAAAAGGTTCATTCATATATATTCATTGATGTCAGCTTGTGACTAGGCTGCTAGAAATCCACACCAGTAAGCAACATTAATATTGTGTAGCTCCCCTTTACACAGCTACAGTAAGCCTGGCTCAAAGTGGAAACGGCAAACTTGTTTCACCACTTCAGGCTAAAACTGTTTACTAAAACCAGGCTATAAAAGTCAAGCCAAACGTAAAGAAAGGACTGTCGCACTTGCTAGTTTGAATCTGTGAGGCATGAAGAGCAAATGGTGGGTGGAAGTCACTGAAGCAGTTACATGGTGGAAAAACCGGGCTTTAAGCAGCTGGTTTAAAAGCTCGACCCAAGATGAAACATGTCTGATAAAACAAAACTGGGGAAAAAAACGTTTTGTTTTTTTTGTGTGACAATATGGTGCATCTCTTAAAAAGCTCTTTAGTTATTGATAAACTAAAGTGTTAAGTAAGTCTGCAGAAAAGCTGCTTATATTTTTCACGGAAAACTCCCAGGTTACTTTTGTGCTTACGTTTGACTTGTGCTGTATGATGCTATCATCACGAGGGAGCACTTGGCAACAGTGGGAAAGAAAAGCTCCATTTTAACAGGAAGAAATGTTTGCAGGGAGGGGAGGGGCAGCCATCTGCAGCAGCTGGTTGGGAGGTGAGGGGAGAGAGTACAGTGCTGTTGCTGCCACCTTGTTTCAGTAGATTCACTTTGAATTAGGAAATGTGTCATCGGTGACAGTAATAGGCAGTGTCCTTCATTCACTGCTTCATTCACATACAGGCTTCTAGCCAGAAAGGTTTTCAGCACGGCACGTGTGTGGTGAGTGTTAGCATTAGCATGCTAATGCTAGCCGCTGAGCCGGTGAAGTCCTCAGCAAGGCGCAACGCCGGCCGATCAAACGCCGGCTCGAAGGCTGACATAAATGCTGCTGCCTGAAAGCATCAATAAAACATTAATTTTTTTATATATTGTCAAAAGTGTCATTATCACAAATTTTGCTTGGAATATCATGATGCAATTTTGAGGATATATCGCCCCCCCTGTTTAGTACTCAAATAGTTATAACATTTTAAAATCCAGCAATTCATTGGTGACTAGTGTTGCGGAAGTGTTGCGTTCATTGAAAATCCAGCCTTTTCTGTAGAATATTTGTCTGTTTGGAACACCCAGAAATTTTGATGCTTTTAACAGCAAAAAGAGTGAGTGTGAGTGTGTATCTGTTTTCTGAAAATCTATTTGTTGAGCCCAAAGCCTGACCCTAACCTTGTCCATACCCTCTACATGGGTTCAAGAACAAGTGACTTTATGAAATGTTCTGGTAATCCTGTTTCATCTGTTAGAAATTACTTTAATTCAATCATTTTTGAGAAGAAATGTCTTTTGTGCACAATTGTTTTTCCTGTGATAGCAAAAGATACTTTGGAAGGAAAACTCGGCAGGGACAGGACATCAGCTGCTGCAAACCAAATGAAATCCTTTTGCTTAATGCAGGCCTGCACACTTATGCTGACCTTCCACTGAACCTGTATTCTGAGCCTTCAACTGTGTTCTTCTCTCTAGCTCCTCTTATTTCTGTGCTTGTCAGCACATCCTGCTGCCTGCTGAGCTTTTATTTGCAAAAATACGCCAGCATTTATATATTAAGGCAAGCTGCACATGTACAGTATGAACACACAACGATTCAATCATGCACAGCAGAAGCCTGGAAAATGAGGACATTTGAGCAGAAAGAAGCTCAGATTAGCTGAAATGGCTCATAGCTTGAGAGCGACAATAATCCTCAGTTTAGATAAAAAGCATCCCAATCAGAGCTGATGCACCAGGGGCACAGTTGTATGCAAAGGTTTGGGCACCATTGGACAAATTCTTGGATTGTATAACGGCAAACATCCCTGCAGGAAGAAGCTGCTGCAAGATGTGAGAGCTGAAAATGTTCAGACTGCTGTTTATTGCCCAAACCTTTGCAAACAGCTGTATGAATGTGCTGTGTGTGTATTCATCCAATAGTCAGGCGGTTGTGAGAAAAGGTGTGTGTGTGTGGTTTGTCATTGATTCTGACACTGGGGCTGCACACAATCTCAGCAAGCCTCTGTTATTGAGTTTTTCTGCAGGTGGGGAGGATACCACCATCTTCACTTCTCATCTCCTGTCTTACTGTAGATTCTCAAAATTGCTCTAAATATTCAAATGTTGTAGCCAGTGGCAAAAGCAGCATGAATAACTAAAAGGTCAAGGAGGTGGAATTACCTGTACTTTAATCATAGATTGAGCATGTATTTAGGACAAAAATCACAACTTCAACATCCCAGTTTTGAGTCTTTTTGTGCGTGTGTGCTGCTTTTACTAAATCCACTCCATAATAATAAAATCCAGGGCCCGAGTTACCTTGGCGACTGTGGCGTAGCAGTTTGTGAACCACTTATCCTTCCTGTACTTTCTGCATCCATTAGTCTGTTAGGGTCTGCTTGGTTCCTAGTGATGCAAATTTCCTCATCAAATGGTGAAGTGTGCCTGCCACTTTGTGACCACTTTGTCTGCAGAGACAAAGACTGTGTACTTCAAGGAGACCTTAAGTGGACTTGAAAGAAGTATAACAGGAAAAACTGCTCGTGGCGTCTCCAGGGCAGAAGAAAACTACCATCAACAGTTGCAGACATCAACCAACCGCACCACCCTCCCCGCTGGGAACAATAAGATGGAAAGAGCCGGAGCTGGCTCAGTAGCAGAGAACTTTGAATCAATCAATCAGTCAGTCTCGAACAGATGGAAAAAAATGGATCACCAACTATACCTGGGCAGCCCACCCGAGTAAAGTGTATGTGTGGGAAACGGTGCTCTGTCCATCCACAACAACATGAAAGTCACTGTCAGAAATTTTGTTTTTTTTGCTATTCAGCAAAGTTCGTCCTTTAAGCTCATTTGTTGTTGTTACTCAGACTCTGATTTCTGGATGCTTCATATTATTAGCCTTCTAGGACAAGGAGCAATTATGCCCTCACAAGTTTGACTTTAATTGCTAGTTGCCAAAAAACCCCAGAAATAATCATGAGTAAGGGCATTTTTTTTACTGAATAATGATTCCCAGCCCCATCACAAGACCAAATATATACTGTATCACAGTGATTGTGGGACAGCACAAAGTCTGTTTAAACAAACTGACACCATATGAACACCTTTTATAGCAGCATCTCATTCCTCTGACCTCAGATCTGATTCCCAAGTGGAATTTTAACATACAAAGCATTTAGACAATGAAAATTTTGATTATCTTGGAACACATGTCTCATACTAACAATACAGACCTAATCAAAATGACTTGCTGGAGTGTGTGTGTGCAACAAATAACGAGGTCTGGAAAAAATGGACGAGTCGGATGCTGGAGTGGCTGTTTGTGTTGGCGCTTCACACTCCAGGCTGATTCTCACTGTGTGGCACTGCCTATCATATGATTTCCTTTATTTGTTTCACTGCCATCCACAATAAGCATCTCCAGTTACACACATTTACTTGCTGCTTGTTGTATTATCCAGTCAATCTACAATATTCAGCGGTTATGGGAATCCTTCCTGGCAGCCTTTAGATTACTTCTGTGGTGAAATAAACATCTTCTCTTTTGTTCCATAAGTGAGCAGATTGGCTGCAGGTGTTGTCTTCTGGAGGAAATCTTACCTTGAAGCCTTGTATCGGTACAGTTTAATCCTTCATTTACATCAGAAAGCCAGAGACCAAACCTCGTATGATAAGTTTGAACTGCTGGGGAATGTTTTGAATTTATTCTCTTATTAGTTTGGACATGCGATGGCACAGCGATTATGAGATTAAACCGCATTACACATCTTTTGAGGGTATATCTGCTGTATCAGATGAACTGTAACGAAATGGTGTGCGTGTGTGTGTGCGCGCGCTGTGCATCAACTGCATCACGTTGCCAAAGAGTTCCCTGATAATGCTGATTATGATGCTTCAATTAAGCATGCTTTGTTGGAAGAGGTTTCACTTTAACAGTAGGGAAAGCATGGTAATGGGCCTATAAACGAGTCAAATGTTAGTCATTTGTCCTAGTTTCCAAAGTTTGTGATCTCCTAAAAATATTTTTCACTTTGCATGTGAAAGAAGGGAGACTGGAGAATGTTGTCAGGAGTCCCTTTAGGGTCTGGGAATGGCAGTTCGGGACCTCTCCTCATCTGTGTTGTTTGACTCAGAAGAGCACTTCGAGGCATCTCTGGCTGTGTGCCCCGGGCAGTAAATGTGTGAGCATCGAAAGCACCTTAAATTAGAGCAGAGTGAGGGGATCATGAAGCCTGTTTATGAGCAAGTAATGACCTTAAATAACATAACTGGCAACGGTGTCACACTGACTTGTTTATTCCATCCATCCATGTTCTTCCACTTATCCAAGTCCAGGTCACAGGGGCAGCAGAGAAGCCCAGGCTTCCCTCTCCCCATCCACCTTCACCAGCTCATCTGGAGGGACCCCAAGGTGTTCCCGAGAGAGATAATGTCTCCAGCGTGTCCTGGGTCTGCCCCAAGGGCCTCCTTCTGTAGGACATGCCCTGGAGGCATCCTGATCAGACGCTCGAACCACCTCAACTGGCTCCTTTCAATGTGAAGGAGCAAACTTGATTGCATGATTCTCATGCAAGCCTCTTCACACGGGGCAGCGAACTGTTCCACTGTGAGCTGGAGGCCACCACCTGATAAAGCCAGCAGGACGGCATCATCCGCGAAGAGCAGAGACGAGATTCTGAGGCCACCAAGGCAGAAGGCTTCTGACACTCTTACGTCGAAATTCTGTCCATAAAAATTATGAACAGAATCAGTGACAAAGGGCAGCCCCGACAAAGTCCGACACCCACAGGAAACGTGTCAGACTCATACTTCCACAGCACCTCCCACAGGATACCAGGAGTGACATGATCAAATCCTTTCTCCAAGTCCACAAAACACATGTAGACTGGATGTGCAAACTCCCGCACACACTCAAATAACCTCAAGAGGATGAAGAGCTGGTCCAGTGTTCTGCAACCAGGAAGAAAACCGCATTGCTCCTCCTGAATCGACTATCGGATGAACCCTCCTTTCCAGCACCCTGGCATAGATCTTACCTGAGGAGTGTGATCCCTCGATAGTTGGAGCACACCCTCTGATCTCCGTTCTTCAAAATAGGGTCCACCACCCCGGTCTGCCACTCCAGTGGCACCGCTCCAGATCTCCATGTGATGTTACAGAGACATGTCAACCAAGACAGCCCTACAACATCCAGAGCCTTCAGGAACTCGGGACGTATCTCATCTACCCCAGGGGCCCTGCCACCAAGGAGTTGTTTAACCACCTCAGTGACCTCACCCCTAGTGATGGGTGAGTCATCCCCCTCATCTCGACTGCTTCCACTACAGAAGGCGTGTCAGTGGGATTAAGGAGGTCCTCAAAGTATTCCTTCCACCGCCTGACTATAGCCTCAGTTGAAGTCAGCAGCGCCCCACCCAAAACTATAGGCCGTGTGATTAGAACACCGCTTTCCCCTCCTGAGGCGCCTGACGGTTTGCCAGAATCGCTTTGAGGTCGTTGAGGTCGACGTTGTTTAATTGGAGAGAATTTTTTTTTTTTTGTCATTTATGTGGGTTGAGTTAATCATGACTTGGAGAGAGAATGACTGGAATACATGTTTTCTTTGATCTTTGTTTAAGCTGTTCAAGCCTTCAAACATCTCTCACTTTGTCAATTTAGTTTTAACTTGAAACGCTGTTTCCTGTCAGTTTAATCTCTCAGTGGCTAGCGCTGTGTTCTTAGCGACCCCTGAGGTAAAGCATGGGATTTTCCAGACTTGAAATCATATCTCCTTTGTCTGTTCCCCCTCTGTTCACGGACGTCTGTAGGTGGTGATAAACTGTGCCATTCCCAAGGGGCTGAAGTACAACCAGGCCACACAGACCTTCCACCAGTGGCGCGATGCCCGGCAGGTCTACGGCCTCAACTTTGGCAGCAAGGAGGACGCCAACGTATTTGCCAGTGCCATGATGCACGCACTGGAGGTGCTCAACTCGCAGGACACAGGTGAGACCTGAGTGTGCTTTTCAGCTGCGCTTCACCATAAATCTTGTTGTCAGAATTTAGGGAAAAGAAGTTTGCTGCTTTCGTTCCTACACCAAGGTGCATCAATGGAGTGTAATTGGTGGGTCCTTGTACTAGGACCTGCATATATTAAAGATATTTTATTTTATTCAACTATCTAAGGACTACAGAGGAAAATTAGTCAAACTGGCTAATGCTTGCACATTATATTAAATGTGCTCCCATTTCTTGAATAAATAAAAACAGATGTGACAGCATCAGAGCATCACGTAACCAATCTTTTCTCCGTCTCCTCTTCTTCTGCAGTTATGTTTGTTAACTATTAATTGAACTTGCACTTTAATTGCTTTTATTAGCCGTTTCTGTTTTCCACAAAGTGTTTTGTGTAGCCCGTAGCTGCCTGCGTTCTTAGCTGCTTGCATACCTTTTGGCTCTTTGGCAGTTTGTCGAGCCTTAGCCACCATGAGCCTTTCACCTCTTGTTGAGGCACGAGTGCCTCGTCCTGCTTTGATGGGTGATGTGCTAGGGTGGCATTCCTGTCAGTTAGAGCAGATTATTAAAGGTCACCTCCCTTTTAGATGTGATTTGCAGTCCTTCTAATTTGATGTCAAGCCTGTTAGCCTCAGCCTGAATTGTATGCTACTGCTGCAAAACTGCAGTTCAGTGTAACTGGGATCCTGTGGATGCTCATCACTAATGAAGTCAAACAGAGAGAGAACATGCTTTGATGTTCAGTGCAGCCTCAGTGATATCTGCTGGATTCGAGCCACAGCTCTGCTTCAGTGTGAGTGCACTATTGTCTGCTTAATGCTTGCAGGCTTTTACTTATGATGTGTAAATAATTCTGTGGCCGGGACATTGCTCTTACTTTATCGGCATGAATTTCTTAAAACAAAAAACATCCTGAATATCAGCACTAATAATCAGGCTGTCCAATAGATTAGAGATTAGATTAAACTTTATTAATCTCTTTAAAAAGATTCTGGCAAGGAAATTGAATAAATGCTTTCTTTGAATGAATGCTTTTTATACTGTAAATAAAAGATGGAAGTAACCACTACATTAATAATTTGTGAAACTTGGTACGACCAAAATTTACAAAATGGAATTAATGTTTTTATTCAGTTTAACATGAAACTGGTGACTGAATCCATGAATCCATTACAGGCTGCTAGCCAGAGAATTTCACCGGCTCAGCGGTTAGCGTTAGCATTAGCACGCTAATGTTAACACCCCGCACGCACGCGCCGTGCTGAAAATTCTTTCTGGCTCGAAGCCTGCATTATATTGCCTGCCACCATGTTTTTTGGAGCCAGAAGTGACCATATTTAGAAGGTGGATTGTTAAATCAGTGTCAGCTAATATTAGCAAACAGCTTCCAGCTCCCCTTGCTGGGGCCCAGAACCTGCTGTCACCCTTAAAACTTCTGCAGCATAATAAACGTATTTTAACACCAAGAGGAGATCCAACCTATTCACACTGCTAACATTTTCTATTCATTTTTTTCAGTTCAGTTTCCGAGGTTACAAATATCCCCTAATGTTTGCACTCATGTTGAAAATCCATTCAAACCCAAGCCTCTGATGGATTTAGTTTCTTTCAAGGACAGAAGTTTGAAGAGAAGTTCAGGGCTTTTACTACAGAGCTCTGAGGAATTTCCACATATCCAATGTGGCATTAAACTGAAGCTCCTGCTGCACTTTGGACCTGTTACTGGAAATAGCACCACTAACTTTATGCTTAACCGTGCAGGCAAGAGGAGCTTGTGGATATGAGACACTCACAGACAGGAAGGTGTAGCATATGGGATTAATACTCGTGTAGAAAAAAACACACGCTAGTAATAAAAAATGTTTTTGAGTGAACAAAACAAATTTTTCCAGAAGCAATGATTAGTGTGAAATGTCTTAATTTGTTGCAGGAAGCAAACATTTGGAACATGCCTTTAATTTAGAGCTGAAAGCTCAACCGGGAGGTAATGCTAATTCTTTGTTTCTTTCTTGAGCATCCCTGAGCTTGAGCAGCAGCTACCTCTCATAATAACAGAGTCTCATTCACATCCAGATCCACTCAGCATTCACAGCAGACGCTTTCACATAGACCCACCTAATTTTGCAGCAGATACTTACAGGCTCTAACTTCCATGACCTTGGCTTTCTGAACACACGCTTGTTAGTTTGCTCCATCCTCTTCCTGTGTCTGCATTCGCCTCTGTCAGAAGCGCTGGGAGATGTTTAAGTAGAGATTCATCTTCACCTTATTTGTGAAACAGAAGTCTCCGTGGAATTCTTTCCTTTCCTCCTTCCTGTCTTCCTCTTCATTTAATACAATAAAGATGGTTTTAATTGCAGTCTGCTTGCGTTTGTGCAATCCCAGCATCCAGATGCTTCTCCACGTGACCCCCTCTCTCCTGTACCATTCCCTCCCTCCTCCCTAAGCCATGCCTCTCATCACACTCTAATCCCATCCACTAATTAACCTGATAGAGACGCGCCTCATCAAGCTAATGGGGCTAAGACATGTGTGTTGTGTTTGTGAGGCAAAACAGACTTTGTAGAGAGTGAGAGAGACATGAGGAGACATTTAAACAGAGATGAAGGGAGTTTGTCATCCCAAATATGACCAGAGGAAATCCAAATGTAAGTCTGGACAGTCGTTTAGAGCTGTGGGAGTCGTGCTGTTTTCTGCTTACGATGGGTGCTGGCACCGAATCTCGTTAGGATGATGATGTAGTGGATGTTTTTGAGTCACGCTGGCTTTACTCTTGTGTTAATTGTTATATTAAAAAATAAAGGTAACTAGTGCTGTGTCCTTCTGATGAGCATATAAGCCACGTTTTAGTCTCTGCAGTGTACGGATGTCCCCCTAAACATTAAGGCATTCATAAAGTGATGTGGTTTTGCTGAACAGGCTGACTGCTGCTTCCTTAAGGCTGCTCACTCAAACTAGTGAACGAGGAAAAAAGAACTCAAAAACAAAGCTGTAGTGTACTTGTCGAGCTATCTTGGAGAGGTTTTGAGGTTTAGAGTGACAGAGCTGAGGTGGGAGAGCCATTACACTTAATTCCACTGTATAGAAATTGGCTGCTCTTCAGCTAGGGGAGCAGTAGGGGGCGCTTGTGAGCTAGTTCTCAATGAATGGCTAAAATTATTTACATGAGCTTTTTGATTAAAATAAGCAATATGTATTTATGTTTTTTTTTTCGCTTTGCCGCTCTGCTTTTATGCTTATGTAAATTAGTGCCACTCATGTTAGCTTAGTCGGTAAAAATGCTCCACTTAAGGCCGTTGCACACCGGACGCGATGCGAAAAAAACGACGAAACTTTAGGATGCAATCTTGATTCTGGTTCATCAGCTCCTGAGAAAGCAGCAGCAGGGAGAGTTTCATGGTTTGAACCCCAAGTTGAAGGTGCATTGCGGCCACTTTCGCGCATATTTCAGGATGTCGGGGGGGGGGGCAGTTTGAGCTCCTGTTGGGATCACATTGAATAGAGGCAGAGAATAAATTCAGAGAGCCGACTGACCTGAGCAGCATGTACCTGTGTGTCTGACGAGTTTTGCCCAAAATACACTTGAAAGTTTGTATTGCATTAAGATAAATGTAAGAGTGAAAATAAAGCCAGTCATGCAGAACAACATTTTATTCAATATTTTACACCTACTACTTGTAAAGTTTTTTTAGAAACCATGACTCAGTCCGACTATGGCGACCTTTGAAGCCCCGTGTAAAACTTGAATAATGGTTGATGGCCCTGCTGCCTTTGGACCCGTGCTCATCTGAACACAATCAGGAGTAGGCCCGCCTTCTCCAGCTCCAGATTCGAGGCCCAGCAACTTGAAATCTTATTCTCCCTCACATCCGGGCCCCCTCTAGGCCTGGGTCGGGGGCGTGACACCCTCCCAGCCCCCGAAGCTCCGCCCCTGGTGGTTAGCACTGTTATAGCTCAAAGAATATGGGAGCCAGTGTTATGGTGCAGACACACGGGGCGCGACGAACGACGGCGGCAAATGGCTCGCATCGCCTCTGGGTTGAAACCGAACACACGGGAGGCGACGGCTGCGTTGCGAATCGTGCACTTGCGTCATTCACGTCGCTTGTCTCAAAGAAATTTGATTGGTTATGAAGGTGGAGGGATTTTTGACATTTTCAAATCAGTCCGTGTCAGACAAGATGAAGCGTCAGAAGATTTTACTGGGCGGGGTGGTCATCGGGAGGTTCGGAAGGGTTCCCGAACGGCCGGTCATGTCCAGGCCGAACCAGCCGGTCATGCCTCAGGTGCAGACCGTGATGGCTAGTTGCGAAACCAAGCTCCCGGGCTGAATTTCAACCCCAGCCCGCCCCTGCTTATAAAGATAAATTCAGAGCCTTTTTATTTAAATCGATAATCACTGCGTGAAGTGTCATATAATACTGGAAAGTCAAGCACAGCTAAAATGAGGCTTTCTTCCGTGTTGAAAGTAGTTGCAGCGTGCAGCATACTCACCTCTCATTGGTCAGTCAATGGAACCCTCGCTGATTGGTTTAGAGCCCGGCGACAGCAGCAAAAGTAGAACATTGTTCAACTTTGTTTCATCGCGTCGCCTGGTCGCGTGCGCACGTCTACG
>VOQJ01019242.1:31031-51472 GCA_015052665.1 Apistogramma diplotaenia
GACGGGGGGGGGGGGGGGGGGGGGGGGGGGGGGGGGGGGGGGGGGGGGGGGGGGGGGGGGGGGGGGGGGGGGGGGGGGGGGGGAAAAAGGGGGGGGGGGGGGGGGGGACACAAAGGAGAGGCTGTCACACTCACTTAGATGCTGAAATATTAAAGTGAGCAGTCAGGTTGTAATTTTCCTGAGAAAGCTGAGGGAAGAGGGGGGATAAGTGAAGCGAAAGAAGGAGGGAGGCGGGGGGGACAAGTGATAGAGATGCAGAGAGAGGAAAGGTATCACCGCTGATCTCTCTTTCCTCTCTTCTCGGAAGAGACATGGGCACACATTTAATACTGCTACTTTAATTAGCTTGGCTTTTTACGGTCTGTCTCTCTCTGCTCCTCTTTTCCTCTAGATGTGAATAATTCAGCAGAAATGGTGTACCGCTGCCTCAAAAAGACAGCAGGCCAACTGATGTGCAATGTATCTGTGGGAAAGACAGGAAGAGAGTGAAGACAGAATAGATGGTCTTTGAATCTGACAATAGGCTTTGGTGGTCTAAAACCTCAAGAGCTTTTGTTCCAGTCCAACACACCATGTGCACTTATCTAAATATATATTGTGGTTAGTTAGCTCTTTTTTTTGTGTGTGTGGGTTATTGGATCTTTGGTCCAACCTGCACAGCTCACAAAGCACTTCTCTGAATTAAAGTGACATTTAAATTTAAATCAGTTACATTTTTATTGCTGGTTTGCTTGCAAATGTCCACACAGCCTGTACTGTATGCGGTTACACGTTACATGCGTGTTCTTTACTTCTTTGTGTAAGGTAGCCCATGTCTGTAAGCATCTCACAGTGTTTGAGCATCTGGGTGCATGTGCCGGTGTGCATGTATGTCACACACTGCTTAGCTCACCAGCTGGGGTTATTGAGGATGATATGGCAGGACACTGCAGGCTGATGGCTTTTGGTGCTAAGTGAAGAAAGACAAGGTAATAAGAGAAGCAGTGATATAGTTTTTCTCACTTATCATCATATTGATAAAGTGTTATCTGTGGGTATGTGTGTGTATTTGCCATGACAGCCTGTCAACCTGCTCCCTAACTCCCCAAACCACTCCTGTCTCAGGCTGCGCAGCTAAGCAGCATCACTGTCTGGATGTGTACACTCAGTGACTGAGGGAGCCGCTGTGTGTTTAGTGGCCCAGACAAGGTGAGGGTTTCTGTGCCAGGCTGAGGTCGGCTGTCCCTTGTGTCAGCCCTGGAGGTTTCTCTGCTACTGCTGCTGGAGGGAGACGAGAGGATTGAGGCGCTTTCTGTCTCACACTCATGCACACAATGATAAAAACACTGGTATGCCTCAAGTCATCTTTCAGCTTTTGAAAAAGTTTTAATGAGTTGAAAATACCCTCCCGCCCCACCCCATGCTGCCCTCTTTCTATCTTTGCCTCTGTCTCCCTTTTGTGTGCCTTGTCTCCATTCCAATCACAACTCGCTTCAGCGATTGCTGAGTAACGTCTGAAATAGAATCGACATGGCAGCCTGAGTCAGCCAGGACAGCGAGCCGAACACAGATTAGTCATCCTGGTGAGGTGCTTTTGTCCAGGGACGATGACAGATCTATGAAATGAACGGGAGAGTGATGCACCAAGGGTGTCTGCCTGTCTCAGCTAGGATTACAGATACTCCTGAGTATGTGTGACCATGCCTGTATATGTGTGCGTGTGTTTCTGTCATGCTCTATAAACAGACATGACTGTATGGTTCAGACTCAAATTTAAAGTGGGTTTTAGAGTGGCTTTCGCTGTGTGTAGCTCTTTGAAGGGAGCTGGATAGATTTGCAAGAATGTAAAACAAGTTGTCAAATACTTTATCAACATAGATTGGTCAGAGTACAAAAGAGTAATTATTTGATTGCATGTGCGTTTCTTTTCTGCTCACTACAAGCTGGACAACAACTTGTCTCACAGTTGTGAGAGCTGTTTTGTAGCTTCCCAATCAAACATGATCCGCCGCCACTAATCTTGTTTGCGACTAGATCGCTCACCATAATCCTTTCCACAACAAATAGGCTTCCATAACACAGAGTGAAATCTACCCCCAGCTAGGTTGGGAAGGGCCCTCGCTATCCAGTGGACACAGAACCGCTGAAAATCCATCAACAAAAGATGGTTCCTTTATCTGACTCCTACAACTCTGCCAAAGAAAGGGTGCCACAAGATCAGCTCTCCATCTATTATCCATTGTTATCCTTCATTATTATACATTTAGGATATTGTTTTTTCTGGATGACAAACTACACAAACACATTAATTCCTCCCTCAGGGGAACTGAAATAAGCTGTTGTTGTGCGCTTATTTGTAATTCTTTATTTTGAAATAAAAACTAATTACCAGAGTTATATCACACATAAGTGTATTTAGTAAAAAAGTAGTAAACAAACTCACATTTGTAAAAACCGCTAATCCTGTTATTGTTTTATGACATTTTTTTTAAATTTTGAAATATATGAATTTTATTTCTAACATGAGGACCAAGCAGTTATTGTCTGTCGTTATTTATGTTTATTGTCTGTCTTTGTGTGGTGCAGGGAACAGTGGGCCTCATTTACTAACAGTTCATACACTATAAATTGTGTATTAGACACAAATCTGGGATTTAGCCAATAATTTTGAACGTGAATGTGTTTGTATTTATGAATAAATTTAGAAATGCCTCTGACCATGTGAATGAACTAATGAAGGCCTGGTTCTTGTTGAATATTAAACACAAGTATCAGAATTACAATTAATTAAAAAATGTAATTAAATGCATATAAAGAAGACAAAAAAAGGTTTTTACCTTTAAATTTAAGCATATTTCAGTATTCCTTATCACATCTTATATTAAATTATCTTTCATTAAATCACTTTCATTATATCTTTCCTGGAAGTCATCACTTATAATTTCTTGGCACTTTTATGTGGATGCTGCAGAGTAAGGGTTATTTCCCCCCTTTTTATTGCAGGGAATTTCTCATTTTAGGCTAACAGATCACATGCTTCTTGTGCGCTACCTGTTTTCTTCTTTTTTTATCTATTTTTTTTATATAAATCAACTTTAATGGCCTTACTTAATTGTTTTTAGTTGAGCCACTGTCAGTGTATCAGTGCAAACGATATTTAGAACCTGTTATTTCAGCGGGAGCCTTGCTTTTTTGGAATATTAGAAAGCTGAATGTTTCTGGCTTCCTCTTCGGGCACAGTTGTTTCAGTTTCTTCAGTCAGACTTTCTTGTCTTGAAGCTGCAGGTTTCTGTCTCCCAACATCATCATCCCTTTCTCCACTTCTCCTGGAGATAAGTGTGTTTCCTTTAATAGCAGAATGGGGACATGGCAGTGTAGCAGTGGTAACAGACAGTATGCATGTTGTACAGTCCTGTTGGTTCAGAATCATTCTGATTTGCTAACATATGCATATATTATGAATCTGATGGTAATTTTGTATAGACACTTGTTTTTTATGCAGGGTATGAACATAATGGTAATCTGTTTGAACAAGACCAACTTTTATGCATAATGGAAGTTTCATTTTGGACAACTTTCAACTTAATGTTCTTCAGGTTACTTCTTTGTATTTGTTTTGTTGTTGCTTTAATTACTAAATTTATCCTTTAGTATTTTTAAAATCCTGTGTACTTGTTGTTCATTTTGCATTGCTTTTAACTCCAGTTTTATGAGCTGTACACTTGCTTTGGTAAAACACTGTGACTTAAGATAGAAAAAGAGCTATATAAAAAATATTGCTTGCTTGCTTACGTTCTGAAACAAAAACACAAAAATATTGTTAAAAATAAAATAATTACAAAAACTGTTCTTGAACTCCTGATAATGTACAGCAGAAGTAACAACATGTTTATATGAATGAACAGGTTGTAAAGCTGCTTGTTGGACAGTTTCCCGTGGAAAACAGATGGCCTCAGCATTGCTGTTAGTGTTGACAATAAAAATGTCCTGGCTGATTTAAGGAGTGAGCCACTGTGTTTTGATGATACACACACACACACACACACACACACACACACACACACACACACACACACACACACACACACACACACACACAGAACCTTGTCAGAGGAGGTGTATGTGAGTGGACGACTGATTAAATCAACTTTCATTTCTAATTCTCCTCAGAGTTCCGGGGTTATCCTGCACCATCACTGCTGAGGAAGGAGAAGAGGGCACATGGCGGGAGGGTTATAGGATGACAGAAAGCAGGAGACATTAGACCAGAAGCTGCTTTTGTAGCTTAACTGAGACAGAACTAACAAGATATGCATGCAAAGACTCACAAAAAAGCATTATGGGGAGCTTTAGTTATGACAGAGGTTGTCTTTAATTTCCTTCATAATGTTTTCTTTCTTCACTGGCAGTCTTCTGCTGAAAGGTCATGCAGCTCGTGCCTGTGTTCCTTTGGTTGTGGCTTCAAGGAAGAAAGCTGAGTGAGTGAAGGAGATGAATTATGAATCTTAATACACTATATTTCCGAAAGTATTCACTCACTCATCCAAATCATGGAATTCCAGTCACTTCCAAGCTCAGTGAATTGCAGCGTGGTACCGTAAGAGGATGCTATCTGTGTGACAAGCCCACTCATGAAGTTTTCTCATTACTAAATAGTCCACAATCAACTGGACAATTTTGGACTATTTCATGCTCCCAACTTTGTGTGAACAGTTTGGGGGACGGCCCCGTTATGTACCAACATGACTGCGCACCAGTGCACAAAGCAAGGACCCTAAAGACATGGAGGAGCGAGTTTAGTGTGGAGGAACTTGACTGACCTGCACATTGTCCTGACCTTAACCTGATAAAACATCTTTGGAATGAATTAGAGCAGAGACTGCAAGCCAAGCTTTCTTGTCTGACCTCACAAATGCACTGCTGGAAGACACACTCCTAAACTTTGTGGAAAGCCTTCCCAGAAGAGCTGAAGGTGTTATAGCTGCAAAGGGCGGGCCGATATCACATTAAACCCTATGGATTGAGAATGTGATGTCAGCTCACATGTGTGGGAAGGCAGACGAGCGATTACTTGTAGTGTATGTACATAAACCTTTGATGTGTTGTCAGTTTGTGCTGCTCTGCGGTAGAGCCGGGCATTCTCTTAAAAGCCTCAGCATTCAGATCACTTCAGTCCTACGGACTTGTAGGTCGGCTGAAACTGTTTAAATGCCAAGACACTTTGGAGGATTCACACTGTTTTACATTGGGGTATAGACTAAGGTCACTAAAAGCAAACAGTACTGTTTTCACAACAGGAGCCTCTGTTGAAGCTTGTTGAGTGGGATGCCAATCAAAGTTGATGTAGGTGTACGCCAGGATTTATTCAGTCAGCCTGTTTACACGCACTGTTATTCTTATTTCATTTATATTTTATTTTATTTTGTGGTGCACAAGACAACAGATGGATTGAGCTGTGAAAACAACTCAAGAGAAGTAAATTGTTGCATGAATTAAAGAGATTAGTTATTGTCATAACTTCTAGGCCAGAGAATTTTTTTTAGATTGGTCAATCTAGTTATCATGAGCTAGTTATGATCTAGTTAGTTATACATCATCAGACATCTCACAAAGCCAAAGGAAGTCAGTGACTCACCCAGATTATCAGCTTTATTTAGGGACAAAGCCAAAAATGACAGCACACAAAATGCTGCACCTCTGTACCTGTATATGTGCACAAATGTGGAAAAATGTGAGTCAAAGTCAGCATTAAAACCAGAGGGACTCTGTGTACAGCAAACACTTTTCACTTTATCTTTTAAATCTGTCTGGCCAACCAGGTGGTCTAATTAAAGCCTGTCTCGTAATCCGGCTGCTCGCGTCTCTCGTTCCACTTGACTCCTTTTTAACTCTGTTGTTGCACTTGTAGATTTCAAAAAATTTAAAAAGTACCTGCGAATGATAATTGAAATTAAGAATGGGCGAGTTGAAAAATGAATCAAAATGTATTTTCTTTTATTTATTTTTTAACAATTTAACTGCAACTATGTTTGATAAAGTTACACCATTAAATAACCAAAGTCTGTAACTTCAAAGAGAGTTTTTCTAAGCCTGAGATTCTTTTTCTAAATGTCAAGATCAATGTAGAGATTTCATTGAAGTAGATTTACAAGTGAACTCACCCAAGATATAGTTAAGGTTAATATGCCAGACGTTGGCTATGCTATGGATAATTAATACACTGCACAACACTCTTGCATACATAAATGGAGGCTCAATCAGGCACAGGGGAGGTGGGGTTTTACAAGGGAGTGATTTTATCAGATGCACACTTTTCTCCTCCATCTATCCTGCCTTAGTCCTTTTCTCCTTCCCCTTCCTACCGTCTGTCCTCCTCCTCCTCCTCCCTCGTCTATTCATTGTGGATGGGGGAGAAATATCAGTATTGTTTACGGTGAAGATTAGGGCAGAATTGGGCAGAAGGCGGTTGTTCTGTGACGATGAAGATAAGATAGGGGATGATGGTGTGTGTGTGTGTGTGTGTGTGTGTGTGTGTGTGTGTGTGTGTGTGTGTGTGTGTGTGCGCGCGCGTGCAGTTGGGTGTGTATACTGAGCAACCACGCCTTATCTCAGGAGCAGGCAAAGCGGCCATATGAAGTTGTTCATTGTAATTACCCGTGGCAAGTGTAGATTTCAAAGGGAGATTTAGGGGAGAGTATGACAGAATAAAAGCAAAGGGAGAGAAATGGAAAGAGAAGGTGAGAAAAAAGAAAAGGGGAAGTTTGAGAATGCAAGTGGACGGTCAGGAAAAAGGACAAATGCCATTATACACACACCTCACTTTCTTTTTTGTACTGTCTGCACATCACTCTGAGTATTTTACCACTCTCATCTGTGATATCTTAATGCCGCCATATCTTAATGACCTTTTGTAAGTCTAACATCTTAGCCACTGTTCTAATAATCAGCTTCTCATGACTCATACCCATCTTTCCTCTGTTATTCAATCAGTGATCTTTTCTCTCGCTACCCGTCTATTGCTCTCCACTGTAATTATCACACTGGATGAGAATGTCAGGTGCAGCCAACCAGATATTCATCTTCAAATGGTAAATCAATTCAGTTTCTGCTAAAAGTCTTTTTTTTAAAGGTTCTTAAAACTTTACATTTCTTTACATGCATGAACACAACATATTGTGTTCAGTTATATTAAAGCTTCTGGGAAACACTTCAAACATAAAGTTTTGGTTTAAAAAAAATGCCATGTCAATACAAAAATCCTTACCCACATATCAATTTAAGTTAAAAATAAAAAAGCACCTCTATTAGAAAGCTTTGTGCACCTTCAGGGCGGCTGGATTTTCAGTCAGAATACAATAGTGATACCTTCAATTATACATTAAATGTTAAGTGGGTGTTTTTGATGTCTATTTACTGATAAACTAAGCACCCGGAGCAACAAAATGCAATTTAAAATGGGCTTTTTAGTCTTCTATAATCTACATTACATATAAGACGATGAAGTGTGATCCTGTCAAAGTTTCTCAACTGCCTAAGCTCTCTGCTAAGCAGTGATTGAACTATAGATCTGGTCCCAGGGTTATATGCTAAAAGAGTTCATAGTGTCACAAACCAGAGGCTAAATGCCCATCGCTCATGCTAATGGAGGTTCCAATTGTGTAGGTAAGCCTCTAATGTATTTACATGTACCACCGTTTTATATCAATATTATCCTTCACACCCATTGGCTAGTGCTTCAGCTACTGCAAAAATAAGATAAAAGTAACTCAGGATGTTTGATTTCGTGTCATTACTACGAGTTGCTAAAATTTGTTGACATTTTACGATGAGCTACTTGCTACATTGTTGCTAGTGTGGACACCCCTTCATTTCATCACTCTGGTTTTCTCCCATGACAGATTGCTCTTTCAGCCTTATAGCAATGGATCAAAATGATAAAATCTCATCAAATGCAAATGGGAAAAGTGCAATAGCTTGAAACTTCACATCTCTCATTGTTAAATTGAACTTTCACAAGTGCATCAATATTAGACACATCTTCCAGCTCTAATTAATTTTGTATATTTCAGTCTTTTCCCATAAACCACATACTGCTGAAGAAAACAGACTGTCTAAGTCTATGTCTGCCTCTTGCTGTAAATGTCACCGAGAAAATAATGGCAGTTGATTGTATGCAGTGATAAAGGCCATGAGATTTGTGAAGTTATTTCCCCCCCCGCCAACTACTATAATTCAAGTACTATAATTCAGATTATAAATAATCTCTGGATTTATATGTTCCGCATCAATCCAAAGGTGCTCGTCAGTGTAGAAAGTGCAAGTCATAATGATCTTTGAGATCTTTAAATACCCCCACTGTCACCATGACGATAATGACATTTCTTTTCACTTTTTTGTTGGTATTTTAATACATTTTAGGCACAATTCTTCATGGATTTTGGATATAATTCTATGTGCTTTTATAACAAAATGAAACTATTCTAAAATGTGAAAATCACATTTTTTTATTTTTATAAATCTTGTTGAACATATTTATGTATTTTACTAATTATTATTCTACAGAATATTACAGATAATGATTGTATTGAAGTGAGAGTTATCCCTCTTTCTCTGAGCTTGATGCAGCACAAACAATATTGCACTGTGAGGCTGATATTCAAAAAAAAAAAACTGAGCATATCAAACTGAAACTATCATCACTGAGGAACATTTCTAGAGAAGTAAAATATGGTTCCGGCTGTAATATTAACATTTCTCACTCTTTCACAATATGCACTCATCAGCCACTTTATTGGGTGCACTTCTTCAACTTCTTCAATGAATGTAAACCTAAACCGACCCGACCCGGTTTAGGTTTAGGTTTGCTGGTTAGACATGGCCTTTGCAATCTCAAACCAATCAGCGGCACCATGGTACCGGCTCTAGCGCACATGGAACCTCAGAAAAGTGAGTCCGAAAAAATGGCGACAAACCCGGCTTGGGCCGAAGTGTAAAAGCAAATACCTCCCGCTGAGTCGGGCGCTGTATAAATAAAACTGAATGGAACTGAATTGAAATTTTTCATCTGTACTGTATCAATATAGTTTTTCCTAGTGCTCCATAAATAATGGCTCATTATCATTCCTTGACTTATTAAGAGTCACAAGCCACAATCTTCAACTGAATATCAGTTTCCTTTAATAAATCATGCTTGAGTGGCCGGGTGTAGCTTTGCTGGCTTTGTGAAGGTACATAAGGCCTGAGAAAATACTTGAGATTGAATTGAAGTGGTTAGCAAAAGAGCACAGAAAAACAAGTGAAAGGACACAGCAGCAGCTTAAAATTAAATGCGCACAGAAATTACATCTTGTTAGTACACCTTTTTTTCCCCTTTCTTTTGATGAGCGAGTGGCTTGTTTATGTATTACAAGACCAGTGATAAGTTTTTAATTTAAGTTTTCAAGAGTTCTTTACAATATGATACACTCACGAGTGCACATGCTTCAATGCATATTGAAAGCTTAAACTGTGTCACTAAAACTCATTAATTTTCATAACACATAGAAGATGCTATAACAGCAAATATTTTAAAATAATTTGCACCGAATTTAGTTAATTTGCAAAAAATAACAACAAAAAAACAAAATTTCTTGTCCCCATGGCAGAGATGATGATGGTACTATGCTCCTTAGAAAAAAGCATAGACCTGTAATCTCCAACAATATATGAGTAGGGTGGATAATAATGTGACATCTACAGTTTTCAAGGTTGGAAATTTATGATAATACAAAAAGAACTGAAAAAAAAATTGCAAAGATGCAATAGCTGTTGAAAATACAGCAAGAAAACTATTCCTTTCATTGGATGATGTGACATTATTACTGTAAAGTGCTGCTTTGATGTCACCACAGGAATGTCATCATTTCTTCACCCTGAGAGATGCATGCCCGCCTTTGTGACCGTGTAATAGAAAGAGTTGAGGTCCACAATCTTGTTAAGAATTGATAATATTTTGCTAAGAAGTGGAAAATGAAAGTCATTGTGCGCAGGCTATCAGTGAATAGGGCTTTGTGTTGTCCTCTCTCGTCCTCTCGCCACCTTGATGCGGGAGCGCGGTGTGTGTTTTTGTGCACGTCTGTGTAAAGCAACCTTGCCATGTGGGGAGAATAGAAGAAAAAGCCCAGTCAAACTTTTGCTCATTCTCTTTTTCTGTTTCAGCCTCACTCATTCATCCTCACTTTCAATGTGAATACTATGTGAATTTCTGAAATGCAGCTCTTTGAATGCTGAGGTCAAATATATTAACAAAATAATGTTGTTAGGGAGGCAGAAAAAACTGACTGCATCAGTGACACAGGAATGTGAGTGAAAGAGTACACTATGAGGACCATAGAACAAAACAAAGATTAAGCACAGACGTAAAACAAGACAGTAATAATATAATATATGTATGAATTTATATATCAATGTTATAGATGACAGTAATAATTCCAGTAAATTATGACAAGTAGACGGATAAATGGTCAGTAAACTGTGATCATTAGAAAAAAAACAGCTCTACCTCTTTTGGCTTTCACTCTGTTCAATGGTGTTTTATACTTTGTTAAGCCATGTTAACATTGTTGTGTTATGCCTTAAAATAAGCCCATTGTCTCACGCTGAGGACATTTTTTTTCACAAAGGTATGTCATAACCATGTAACAAAGTACAACTTCCTGCTCAAAGAGGAAGCTTAGTTTATACACAACTCATGTCCATCTAATCACAAATATTTAGGAGAAATGAAAACTGCGTCGCAGACAGGGACTCAGGTCTCAGGAGGTTAAAAAGAGGATGCATGCCTGTTTTCCTGAACCTCCACAGCTGGTTAAGATTTGATTTAGTTATGTTTTATTAGACCTGCAAAAGTCCAAAAGCACACAGCAGCACTGCACTGGTTTAAAGTGCGACTGCTATTTTCAGATTGATCAGCGCTTGGACGAGCCAATTTCTTTGTGTTCCGTTTGCTCTCTGTATTATGAATTCAAACACTAGGGGGCACTTGATTAATGAGTTATTGTGTTTATACAGGAAGGGGTTCACTTGTTGGGTGCGTTAATTGGTGAAGGCACAACCAACACTTGCCAGCGCTTATAAGCGTTCAACGAAATGGACGAGAACTACATGAAATAAAAAGAAGTGAAAACCGGTGATTACCACCGGTGATCAGCTGTGACTCAGGGGTCATGCAGGAGCCCACCGTGTCCAAGCCCAGTGGCAGCACATCAGGTGAGGGCCAAGAGCACGCTTGTTGTTTCTTTGATAATCACAAGGTCACGCACTATGAATTCATCTCACAGGGTTCATGCCTGAAAGAAGACATTTAGCAGAGATGATCTTAACTTCCTTGCCAGATTTGGCTCCCTGTTGAAAGGTCGCCGTGTCGACACACTGGGCAGGATTTTCACAGCCGTGCGTTTTCATGCTCACACCTCATATGCATAAAAATAATTTGGCAGAGGACAGGAAATTATTACAGCGACACTGTGGTCATGGTTAAAAAAATAATTCTTCCCCATTCATTTCCTTATTTTAATCAGTCATCCTGGTCACCAAAAAGTGACCTTCCCAAAGTTCACCAAGCAGAAAATCCTGCATGAGAATTGAGAAACATTTTCACCATCATTACTTTCTAGTAATAATAGTAATAGTCATTTATAGTCGTTAAAATTCAGTTTTGCTGATTTTTTGTTCAGAGTTGTAGGAGGCAGGGCCGGATCCCTACAAGGTTCTTGCTCTTGTTAAACAACAGAAAAAACTCTCCCAACTGCAACACATCCCTGTCAACAGTGCACTGATTTCTTTCAGGCATCAGAACAAATTCTTTCATTTTTCTTGCTCTGACAGGATAAAATAAAAGAGGGAGTTAAAAAATGTAAAGAAAAGTGTCCCAGTTATGTTTAGGTGAACTGCAGGACATGGAGCATCACTGCTGGTGTTCCGCTTGCCTCCCTTCTTCTCCAGCATTTACAGGGGGGATGGTAATGCTGTCTTCATCTATCATTCATCAGTGCTGACTATATGATCCGGATCACGAGATCTACATTTAGCTCCCCTCAGCCCTGCCTCCAGGTCGAACTTTCTGCTTCTTCTTTGCTGCTGTTGTTCATACTGTGGCTTCCTTCTTTCTTTCTTTTTCTCATGGGTCAAACTGTATCAGCTTTTATCTGTGGTCTTCTCCACTTAAATCTCCCTTCCAGCCAACATTTCCCATTTTTCAAATTCTCTCTGACATATCCTACAGTTAAAGGCTTTTCCTTGATTTTCTTGTTCTCGTCTCCTTTTCTGTTTCTCTCACATTCACACAGTCAAACCCTCAATCACCCTCAGGTCCTTTATTCTTCCAGTGACTTTGAATAAAGCAGACGAGGTGAATGAACTCAAGGGCTCAAAGACAAACTATTGGCACTCCACTGGGGACATTCCCAAAGGCAGCAGCTTATTTGACACTCAGCCAATCAGCTTTTTGCTTCTGCATGACTGACAGAGGTGGTGTCTAATTACACTGGAATGTTTAGAAGCATCCAGATAATCCGCAAAACACCTATCCGAACCTCCTCACTTTGAATAAACAACAAGAGCAAGTTGTTGCATTTCTGAGGATGAGAGCTCGTCACTCATCTTAGACAGAATAAAGATATTTCATGATGTGGAGAAATCTCAAACTGCGTTCATTGTAGCTGTCCAGACATGTTCTGAGCAAAATCAGAGGTGTGACATTCAGGAGTGTTCCTCTCGTTCCCATCCTTGAAAACAGCTGATTATGAATAGTAGTAATAAGTAATTTGAGATGGGGCCCATAGACCATTAATGTGTGACATTTGAGGCTTTGTTTCAAAACAGTTCTTTTAGTGGAGTTTAACCGGAGGACATCGGTGCCAGCAGGCATTTTGAAGCAGCGCTTTAAACGTCTATCACTTGTCTGTATCACAGAGCTGACACGGCTTTATTTAGACAAGTGCATTTATCACTCAGAGGCACTCGTGTCATATGACTTTTGTGGCATTCCAGAAAATCACGCGTGCATTTTTAATGGTCCAGTGTATTTTTTCTTCTGCCCTTAAGAGTGTGTGAAACAGGAAGAGCCTAGCAGCGATGTGATGAACCAGAGATAAAGTGGGCACATAACAAGTTAAACTAACCTCCAGTTAGGAGGGAAGACTGATATCGTATGACAGAGTGGTAAACAAAAGTATTACAACCATAGCATCAAGTGTCGAGCAGGGATGAGCTATCACCTGCTTAGTGATGCATGACAAGCAAATCCCTTCATCTGTCGACATACATATTCTCTGTCGTCGACATACATTTCCTTTCAGCATGTGAGACTGCTCATCTCAAGGCATTTATTGTTTTATTTTTAAAATTAATATATCTATGATAGTCACATCTACTATGACCTGTATGGCCATTCCAGTTTCACTAATGCTGTTTTATTATTGGAATACAATGTTTCCAACCTCTTCACTATTTATCTATTTTCTTTTTCTACCCCAACAACTGCCAACCTGTCTAGTGATCATCTTTGGCTTTTAGTAGGAACATAATCATCACATCCCAAATCATCTCACTCATGTGAGATTTAAAAAATGACTTGCATAAAGGTAAAAAGATAAAAATAAAAACTCCTTCCACCACTTATAAGCAGTTTTCCAGTCTGTGGCTGCAGTTTTTTTTTCTCTCTGTGGTGTTACCGTCGTATTTCGCCAGAATCTACATAACTTGTGAATTTGTAGTGACTTGCAATTTTACCTGTTAGCCGAGGCAGCAAAAGCCTGTGACAGGTTAACCTGCACTTGACTCACGATGACAGCCTTTCCTGCTTTATTCACACCCACTGGATAAAAGCCAGACTTCAAAACATGTTTGTCTGGAAATTTTGACTTCGACAACCAGAGCCAATCAAAATGTTGGACATTGTCTCGTTTTGCAGGTTGAAGAACAAAATGTTTAAAATCCCATATAAAGTGAGACAGCTGGTTGCCGTACTCATCACTGATTTTGGATATCAGTCTGCATGGCGAGCTGCACGAACGTTTACATGTCACTGGAGTTTGGTGTGAATTTCAGGTCAGTTTGCCTGGCCGAGATGAATTAAGGCCAACGAATTATTCACGTACAAATATCAACAAAAAAACAATCACGCTTCAAATGCCGCAATTTACAGTGTGGCAAATGTGTGATGAAAACCACAAGCGCAATTATTCTTCCACTGAGCAAACACAGTGGTCAGTCTCCTTGACAACAGTGCAGAAGTGCAGTAACTGGAACCAGTGAATTATTTTAAGGCTTTAGTGGCTTCTTTTTTGGTAGCTGGTTTTACATGGCAGCTAATGGGTTGCTTACATCCACTTTCATGAGCCCAACCATGTATTTCTGAATCATAGATTAAACAAGACTGTAGGCTCTGTCAAGACTTTATGTTGTCTTGGTAATGCAATGAAGACAATGGGGGAGCAGAACGGTGGGTCGTGCAGTTTTAGTGGTAAAGCGACCCAAGTGTATTGTGTGGCTGTCAAACCAGAGTTGAGCTAGATGTGACCTGATTTGCCTATGTTAATACCACATGGCATTTCAAAATTAGCAAGGTGGACACATGGGACTTCAGCCACTGTTTGGCTTGCTTAATGGTACTGCACTAGTAGGCCTACTTCTGTCTGGGTGCATGTATGTATGTGGGTGATGTGTCTGCAGTTGTGTGGCAAAATATGCATGCAAGCATCCAGTATCTGTCCATACCCCGGATTGTCCTAATTGTACTCTATTACGCTGAAAAGAAAAAAAACTCAGCTGCAAAAAATAAAAAGAAGGAAAAGAAGAGGAAAACTGAGGTGTGAGCATAATGAAAAAGAGTCGAAAGAGAAACAGAAACGTGCAGAGAACAAAGGGAGGACATTAAGATAAAGAACAAGGATGCAATTGACAGCAAAGAATGAAGTGTATCCTAACTTGTCTCTCCGGGTCTAATGGAAGATTCATGTTCACGGGGTCATCGATCACCTGTGGGAGGCGGGTAAGAAGGAAGGATCCAGAGCAGTAGGTGTGTTAAGGGAGCAAAGATGTGTGGAAGAGTAAGGCTGAAGAGGAGTGAGGGTATGAGAGAGGAGCAGAGATAGTTCAGGGTGGAAGAGAGAGAAACGATTTTTGTATAACGAGCAGCAACAGGAATTAATTAAAAGCATTTTGATGGTGTAAAGATTCAGATCACTTATCAACATTTTCAACTTGTCACCTAATCAAATGATTCGATTAAAACATTAGTGAACTACTTATGAATATACAATTCCTGTTAATACATTTTTTAAAATACTGTTACATTGTTACTATTAGTTAAAATGACTATAACATAATGATCTTGAATGGTTCACTTTCCCAGCAAGTTGAACCACCCTGTGGCCTCTCAGCCAATGACATCACAGCGGTTCAGTGTGACGTTCATGGGCTGCATGAGACACTGACAGCAAAATATGCATTTCTTGGTTACTAGTTATTTAATTTAAAATTAGTGTTGTTGTCTTCATATTTCATTTTAAATTGTTTAATTCTCCTGTCATCTATATCATTTTAATTTTTATATTTCAACTGTTATAATTATTACTAATTCCTTAGCTTTTCTGTGTTTTTTTCTGTAATCTAAAATTGTTGTACTGTTTGTAATTAAACGGCTGTCAGCTTGTCAGTTATTGTCGGCTTCTTCCAAAGAAGCCCACCCCTCTGCATCTTTTATGTAACTTATAATTAATTTAACATTATTTTAATCACTGGTTAAACTCGGGGATGACTTCATGTAACTTTCCAGCATTACAGATTCTGAACAAAACCATCAAGGATCCTAACAAAACACTGCTGAACTATAAAAACACAAACACACACACATCTCTGAATCAGCACTTGAAACTATTTCTATCCATTGTCTGCTTGTCTGAAATTGTGTTTTTTGGCTGAAAATATATCGCAAAGAGGTAAATTGCTGAACATAGCAGCCTCGCCCACATCCACCTACAGCCGTGCACGCGTGCACACCTGCACATGCACACAACACAAATAAACTCCAATAGCCTTTTACTGAATAAGATTTGCTCCTTGGTAGCAGATGAATGACACACATTGACAGCCAGACACACACTCCCTCCTCTTTTTGCAGCCTTCCTACTGATCATCACACACTTGGTTGGGTCAGGAGAAAGCTGGTGTGTGTGCGTGCTTGAGTGTGTCCATATTATGACACGAGTGCTTATCTAAGCATGTGTGATTTAACGTATTATATGCCCACTCTGTTATTGGTCTGTGCGAGTGTGAATGTGTGTTTTACTTGCACTTGACTAGCCATCTATGTGAAATGAGTGCAAATGTGCTGCTGAGGTGTGAGTGTGTCTGTATGCATCCTGCCTGTATGCTCTGCCAGTCTCGGCGCTTGTTGTGTGTGTGTGTGTGTGTGTGTGTGTGTGTGTGTGTGTCTTTGGTTGGTCTTACAAGTGCCGGGGCAGCAAGCTTGTGCACACTGGTGAGGGAGTGAGAGAAAGAGAAAGAAACAGTGAGAAAGCAAGAAAGACAGAGAGTGGGGGGTCTCTGGGGGTTAATGGTGCTACATGATTACGGTCCGTTGTAGGTCAACCTGTTGTTCTCTTCCCCTCTCTCTCTTCCCCTCTCTGTCTCTCCCTGCCTTTCCCTCTTTTCCTCCCTCTCCCTGGCTTGCACCTGCCTACTCCGCCCCGGCATTGTGCCGCTGTGAAAACGTTTAACCGATGGTGAATGAGCCAGCCAACCCCCTCCCTCCCTCCCTCCCTCCTTTGCCATTCCCTTCAGTTCTAGAGAACTAGCAGGGGTGGGAGTAGGTGGGAGGCAGGATATGGAGAGATAGAGAGAATAGGGCAGGGGGGGCAACAAAGGGCACATTCTGCCCTCCCCTGCATACTTTGCCCCACTTCATTCTGGCCCAGCCCAGAGCAGAGGGCTTTGTTTCCGGGACAAGGCAGAAATATGGCTGATCACACCGCTCTTCCAAAGTGAGCATCACAATATGGAAAGAGGGGTGGAAGGGTGGAGATGAGAGGAGAGGAGCGAGATCCCAGGAATGCTGTAGTGAGGTGTTGAAAGCTATAAAAGTGATGTTTCCTGCTTGACAGGTCAGATAAAAAAACCCAACTAAATCATATGACGCTCCCATGGGCTCAGAGAGGAGAACAGGTTGACTTCAGTTAGCTTTAGACCTAAGCTGGGTTCATGCCACCCGAACCTGCCCTGACTGGAGACATTACTTCAGTACTCAGATTCTAAAAGCAGATATCGTACTTATAGCAACATAAATACACACATATACAAGACTAGCATATTTTGGCATGTACAGTAAAATAGTTTTGCCAGTATAACTGTTTTATAAAAATGTGTCACATCACTACATATTACTTTCTCTCAGTGACCAAAAAAGGTGTTACCTCACTGTGAAATTTCATTTCATTTAAATAAGTTATACTCCTCAGCTGACTTCATCAAGTGACTATGAAATTCTGACCAAATGAACTGTGTATCTTCTTCTTATTGCTCCTTTGCACTGCATTAACTCCACAGCATTTTCCACACCTGCTTCTCTTCACATTTCTGTCATACGTTTGTTAATGCTTGCTGTCTGCTGCACTTCTCCCTATGCACAGGTAGTTTACTGGCCAGTCAGTACTGTAGGTGAGCTGATAGTGACAAAGACACGATACCTTATTGGCTTCTTGGTTGTTTAGTTTAAGTCAATTTTGAAGTTAAAGATCCTGCTAGAAAGAATTAAACCCCAAATATTTGATGTGTAGACAGTGCTTGTGCCTACCACTCCCTAGCAAATATTTAAACAACAGTCAGTTCTGTTAACTGCATATCTAACTTAACTTACCTGGGGCTCAAGTAGAGTGTCTTGCGTTGTGTTCACTCATAACTGAACTGAACTACTGCTGCACCTAAAATTACTTCCCTATTCACACACTCAGTGCTCACGAAATAATAAACACGCTACAGCTTCTGTATATTGAATGTATATTAATTATGAACTTTTTGCTCTATCACTGCCAGATGTAATGTTTTAACATAACACAATGTAAGTATAAAGCAAAGAGTGTTATAGAGGAGTGACCAGCCACGCTATCTTTTTACAGACCTCTTTATAGGCAGAATATCAGCTGCAGGTTTTTAAAAAGTCAGAGTAAAAAATACAACCTTGTCATCAATTTTAATCTATTATCATGAGATCAGTGAAAAGCTCAGTTTTCCCTTCATTTATAATTAAATCTACAGTCAAGAAAATACTATGTTACCAATGACTATATGTAACATGTTATACAGGTCAGGGTGTGATCTTAAGTGGTAAAGGATGATGTAATATTACACAGAATGTTATTCACAGGAATAGCATCCCATTGAGTTTCCCATCACATCCCCATTAATAAAAACTGTAGTCGTGATGTCTTGAAGAACTTAAGTAGTTAAAATGAAAGAAAAAACGTTTCTGAGGAAAACGGGGACTAGGGGAGTGTTGCTTTCTCAGGTTTGATTAAAGGCATTGTGGGAAATGCAGGAAAATGCTGACAGAACTGCACATGAATTAGGCTTCGATCACTGATCGCTTAAAGGAAAATATACAAAATATATTCTAGAGCATGCTAGTGACTTTAAAATTCAGATGAATATTATGGAAGAGCGCTGCTGATGTATTTTGTGCGTACTACTATGTTGCCACTCATGCTTTCTCAAATGTTATTGCTAGCTTTTATGCCTTATCAATATTTCTGCAAAACAGAAAAGTTTGGTAAAGCTGAAAATGAAAAGACGTCAATAATTTGGTATCTGAGGTGAATTAAAGCTGAGGCGGGTAATGTCTCGATTGTTCAGTATCAGTTCTTGGCTCATTATTGTGGGCAAGTGTATTTCAAAACACAGTTTTCTGTCAGACCTTCCAAGCATTACACCAACAGTTCTCTGATATGGGAGAGAAAAAAACCCACATTATTTCACTACTGTATTCATTTTGCATTAAGGCACATTCATTCAAGACATTTTCAGTCTCTCACACAACTGTCCACAGATACACACATGTATGAACATATCCATAGAGCCGGGCTGAAAAAACAATTACAGTTTCTCATTAAGACACTCCTAATCCCTTTATGCAAAACACAGTTACACAAGTACACACAATGAGAGAAAGAGAGAATGAGGGATGGGAGAAAAGAGGAGAGACAGTGAAGAAAAAAATGTAGCGCAAATGCGAGGAGAATAATTACATATATCATGAAGCTGTCCCTTTTATTTCGGATGTCACTTCTGATGTCACTGGCCGGCTTTGGCGCTAATTTGAATTCAGACCTTTATCAGTCGCCGGCAGCAGATTTTGAGTGACAGCGCCACCAAACGCCTCTCGCCAGCCGTCCTATTGATTTCTCTAAATCCCCAACAATAGCATTTGCATGCTTGTTTCTGTTATAATACAGATATGCCGTTTCGGAAATTAAAGAGCGGCAGGCAGACCAGAGGTAACTAATTGTGTGCCTGTGTAATGAGTGCAGTTTCAATTTGATATAACCCACAGCTTTTCCCCTCGCAGGCCCGCGCTAAGTACTTTCAAGTCTTTGTGGGGAAATAATTGATTTTTTGTGCTTTGGGCACAGGGAAAACTATTATGATCTTTTTGAATAATGGCAGCAGGAGAAAAGGCACGTTGAACGATTTAAATTGGTATTAGAGGAGAGGAAGGAAGGAAAGGAGGGCTTGGTGACGGGCGGAGGACTGATAGCATTGCGGAGTCCTGGATTTGACTGACAGTCTGCAAATGGCTACTAGTATGTTGATTACTCATTCTCTTAAGGTGGGAGTGGGGTGATGTGTGGAGTCGTTATGGCCGTGAGTAAAGCCACATTGAGCCTGACTGGTGGATTGCTGGCTGGAGGAAAGGAGAAGATGGAGGGATGGTGAGAAGAGGGCAGTCAGGGTGGTCTAGCTGGCTTGCCATGCCAGGGGTCTGTTAGCGGGCCAAAACAGTGGGTGAATGAACAAGTGCAGAGGGTGGGGTTGGCATGCTGTCATATAGCTTCAGGCTTCTCTCGCTCCTCCTGTGTGTGTGTGTGTGTGTGTGTGTCCTTGGTTGGTCTTACAAGTGCTGAGGTGCAGGACGGTGAAAATAAAAGTCAGTGTGCAAAGTCATTGAAAATGTCGCACTCTCTTGAGGACGGTTTTAAACCTGCGTGCGTGTGTTTGTGCCTGTCGATGCATTACAGCATGTGTCTGCAAGTGAATGTGTTTGCACCACATGCCAACGAGTCCGATTTATTTGAGGGAAATGTGATTATTCGGGATATCAGTGAGCCAAGCCGTCTTTCTCTCTCATGACTGAAAAATCCTTTTTTTTTTTTTTTTTTTCCTTTTTCCCTCCCTCTTCTCACCCTCTTCTCCGGGTGTTTTTTTTTTTT
>VOQJ01019245.1:0-12826 GCA_015052665.1 Apistogramma diplotaenia
GACTAACGGACAGAACCTCCTTCCAGCACCCTAACATTGACCTTACCGTGGAGGCTGAGGAGTGTGATCCCACGATGGTGACTACCACCCCGCTCTGCCAGTCCAGTGGCACCGCACCAGATCTCCACGTGATATTGCAGAGCCATGTAAACCAAGACAGCCCTACAACATCCAGAACCTTCAGGAACTCAGGGTGAATCTCATCGACCCCATGGACCCTGCCACCAAGGAGTTTTTTAACCACCTCAGTGACGTCACCCCCATTGATGGGCGAGTCATCCCTCTTGTCCCCAGACTCTGCTTCCACTACAGAAAGTGTGTTAGTGGTATTAAGGAGGCCCTGGAAGTATTCTTTCCACCACCTGACTATAGCTTTAGTTGAAGTTTGCAGCACCCCACCCACACTATAGACCATGTGAGTACTGTAAAGCCCCACTTTCCCCTCTCCTGAGCCAAAATCATTTAGAGGCCGTCCGAAAGTCTTTTTCCATGGCCTCACCAAACTCCCCCCATACCTGAGTTTTTGCTTCAGCCACCACCCGAGCTGCATTCCACTTGGTCTGCTGGTACCCATCAGCTGCCTCTGAAGTCCCACAGGCTAACTGAGTGGAAGAGGACTCCTTTTTCACCTTGATGGCTCCCTTCACCTCCAGTGACCACCATGTGGTTCATGGACTACCACCACGACGGGCACAGCTCTGGGCAGCTGCCTTATTAGCCTCATATACTCACCAGATGGAGCACCCTCGAGCGACCCACCCAGCGACTCCAAAAAGGGTGGGTACTTTAAACTGTCATTCGATGCATAAGCGCAAACAACAGTCAGGACCCATTCCCCAGCCCAAAGGCGCAGGGAAACAACCCTCTCATCTACCGGTGAAAACTTTGACATACTGGCAGCAAGCCGGGGGGATAAAAGAATACCCACCCCACCTCTTTGCCTCTCACCGAGGGCAACTCCAGATAGAGTCCAGCCCCTATCCAGCAAGGCCCAGGCCATGTGTTGAGGTGCCCAACTATATATAGCCAGTACCTTTCAACCTCATGCACTAGCTCAGACTCCTTCCCACCAGAGAAGTTATATTCCATGTCCCAATAGCCAAACTTGATAGTCGGGGATGGGTTCGCCAGGGCCTCTGCCCGACACACACTGCACCCGACCCCTTACGATGGTAAGGGGGGCCTACAGTGGGGTGGACCCATGTCGTCTCCTCTGCACCTGGTTAAGCCTGTCGATCAAAGCAGTTCCCAGGGTGTGGCCATTGTGACTGCTACAGCTACTGGGGAGCACCAGGTGAGAGCTCAGTACAAAGTGGGGATCAGTATAGAAGGGCTGCCAAAGAGCATGATCTGTACATCTAGTAGAGGGTCTAACCCAGCGGTCGGCAACCATTAACACTCAAAGCGCCAGTTGGACCAGATTTCCACGGAGAAGAAAACACTGAAATTCGCTAATATATCAACCAAAAAAACAAAGAAAACAACAACAAAAAGCCACAGCATAAGGATGAAAGAGCTGCGAGTTGCTGACCCCTGGTCTAAACCATACCTTTCCATTCTGTAATAAAACAACAAAAAAGCACTGGTGTCACAAAGCAGAGAATAAAAAAAGTGTGACATTATCTGCTAAGGATCTGCTTCTTTTACTGCCCTATTACATTACATAGTCAGTAGCTGTTTGTGGATATATAGATGACTACAATGTTCGATAAAGAAATTGTTAGCTTAAAAATGTCAAACATACTTAAACAGCTCAACATTCTCAGTGTCCCACTGAAGCAGTATGAGGATCTCACTATTCATCCATTCAAGGCTGAAGAGCTCTAAATGAATCTTTTACTAGAGCCTAAGAAATGTAAGCAGCACCTCATTTCCTGAGTAGTCTTGATGTTGATCGATTCTTATATTTAAAGTGCATTCCTCTCATAGCCCTGTGGGAAGAGCTGCTGTTGATCCTGCTCTCTCAGCACAGAAGTCTACAGTAATCTGATTAGACCTTGGCTGGCCACCAGCTCTTTGTCCAGTATTGTTTTTTTTCTGCTGCTAACTGAAACTTCAATAGCTTCTCCAAATAGCTTTGGACCCCAGACTCACAGGGATAAGAAGATAATTGTGTTACTGTGTAGGAGAAAGAATCTGAAGTGGGGGATTAATGAAAGGATGGAAGGAAAGGCGGTGGAAGGTTGCTTCATTGACTTTGTCTTATTTTTTCACCTTTTTGAAAAAAAGTCAGGAAACCCTTTAGTCAGTTCAGTTAATGATGGCCATTTGGAAATTCCTGCTCCAGAAGAAGTATGATGGGAAGTGTACAGTGCTGTCTGAACTTGAGCACGTCATCTTTCACTGTTGTTTTTTTCTCTTCCTTAAGCTTTACTAAAATCAGGGGACTCCTCCTTTATGCTACAGTGACATGAAAAAACTGAGTGACTGAGCCAGTCTGGGCTTATTCAAAGGCAACACTCAATTTCTTAACCCACCTGATATGGCATGGTAGTTACTGAAGTTGCATTTCATTGCCTTTTGATAGAGTGTGTTCAGAGCTCTTAATTTTCAGGGTATGCTCCTGTGTGCCCCTACAAATAAGAAGCTTGGCAGATGGGGCTGATATGTTCTTTGAGATATTCACAGAGTGCAGGATACACTGAAGGGAGTAGACAGAGTGAGTGCTGGACAGAAACACAATTTTATTGCATCCTACAGTACATCTTTTTCTCATTTTTTATCCTTAAAGTACCCAAAGTAAAAGCACAGAAAAAGCTTATGTCAGAATCACATACATTATGTTATTGGATCAGAGTTATTGATTGATTAATGCATCACTGTGATGAATTTTGAAAAGGATTTTAATTACATATACGTCAAATTTCCAGGGGAGTGCCACCCACATGTTCCCACTCCTGACATTAGACTGGAAAAGCAGTCAGTTTACTGTTTAACCATAAAGATTGTATCGATGGTGTTTCGTTCCTGGTTCCAAATAATCTGTATGATTTTTAGGTATTAAATGTTGTGACACATTTGCACTTTGCACTCAGCACTTCTTTTTGATATAAGAAATACTCACAAATGAGAACTCTCAAATATTTATTATTTATTGAGTATTTTAATAATTGGTGTAGCTCTGTCTTCCAGGCACTTGAGCAGTTACTCAGTGTGTGGTGGGCAGATGCTGTAAAATAAAGAACCACTTTTAGCCACAAATACAATAGTCATGTGGGTACGATGAGTGTGGGTACGAACTTATGCAGTTATTGTCAATATGGGTGCTGATGTAGTGCCAGTGGGTTTGTGGTGTCGCAGTCACTCACCTGTTTAATCCTTTTTCTTTCCAGGGTGTGTTCAGGCAAATGTGTCTGAACACTTTTTAAAGGTTCTGGGAGAGACTAAGGAGGAAATTGGGTGGGGGACTTGCTTAGGTGTAACTGGTTGCATATTTTAATTGTGTTTTGGGAGAATGTGTGTTACTCCTGCCAGATTTGTAGCAAGGTGTGGCTCATCAGCAGCTGGGTGTAAAAGGGGCAGCTAATTACCCAGTCTGGTGGCTTTTCCCTCTTCACTTTGGTTGGCTTGCTGGAGTGGGCAACACTTGTCTCACAAGGCAGCTGAGTTAATTGTTGTAAAATTACCAAATTTGGACTCCAGTAAACCAAGTCTGTACAATAATTGAAGCCACTCATGGTCTTCTCTGCATCACAAAGATGCTTCTTATTCCTAAAACCACTTTGTGGTAAGAAATAAAATTTATAGTCCTGTGATAGACGGGCCTCCACTACTGTTTACTTTGCATAATAGCTTTTTGTCTGCAATTAGATTACATCATTTCTGCCACCAAGAACTGTAGCTTTTGCGGCTCTATACCCAATATTTTTCTCTTTTATTTTTCTTTCTGGTTCTCTCCTGCTTCACAGTGGAGCCTTTCATGCCACTCTCCAGGGACTCATCTACCTGAATGCTGTCATTCTTGTTTATTAGTGTTGACAGAATGATAATTTAGCTCTTCCAGCTAGTTGAACTCTTACAATGAGTTCTGTGGGAACAGTGGCAAGGTAATACTGTCATCTGACATTACCATCAAAGTAATGTCAGATTGATGATATTAGGTCATGGATTCCCATGACCTAATATCATTATATATTCATGTCTATCCTAAGTATATATATATATATAGTGTATAGGCACTGTGGTGATTCAAGAATTAGGTGCAGTCATTGCATACAGCTGGAGCTTGTCTGTACCTCTTCCTCCTTCCTCAGTCTGTTCCTGATGCCAACCCTATGAAGCGCTCAATCTCAACTGTGACCCCACAGCGGCCCCAAAAGGTCAACCTGAGGGACTACACCCTTGAAAAACCCAGCCAGGAGCGACCCCACCACCATCACCACCACCACCGCTGCCACCACCGCAGGGAGCGTGACAGAGATAGATACCGAGACAGGGAGAAGAGGCAAAGGTCTTTGGATATGCCTCTGGCAGGTCAACCGCCCAGTTCTGCTGGTAAGCCATTCAGCATTTATGCATGAGCACTGTCAAAATCACAGAACTCATTCATTCAAATGAAAGGATAAGTGTGTCCAAGCTTCTGACTGGTAGTGTATGTAACATTTCAGGAAGCACAGAAAAATCTCCTGGATTGATGCCCTACAGCTAAGAGGAAGTCAGCCATTTTTAATTAATTAGGTGATTTTAGCCATTTCCTGCCCTTGTAATTTTTCAAACTCCTCTAGGGTTTTAATGGGATAAACTTCATATTTAGTCTAAATCACAGGCATGGATGAATCATGATTGTGAAACTGGTGAGGTTTTGCTGAAGGGTGAGGCCTTGGCACAATGATGAACTCCAGTCATTTGCCATGAAATTTTAATTAGCTCTCATTCACATATACATTGTCCAATCTGGCCCAGACATCAACTCCGACAAGGGTCCACTCCTGAATGCAACAGTATTTACAGGTAGTCACAACACCACCTAGTGGGAATAGAAAATGTCATGTTTTACACTTTGAGCCACAGCTTCAAGGTGGTTAAGCAGAACCATTACGACTCTGTCCAGGGAGCCTTAAGGAGTTGGTGTAATATTATTTTGAAAACTATAAGTTTTCTTCAAAGGCCCAGTGGCGTGGCAAATGATGTTTCACCATGAAACATGAAATTGCTGTAACTCAAGTCACAGTGTCTGATTTACACCAAACATCTCTGGTTTGTTAAGAGTCCTATACCCTGAACACATTGGTAGGCCAATCCAGTTGTTACGTGATGACATAGAATTCCATTTACGGGTCCAAATTGTCCTGTGTTCAATATGCTGCAATGCCGTGTCCCACGTTGTTTTGGCCGATCCAAATGTAACAGAAAACAGTGATGAGCTGCCGTTGCTGTCCATTTAGGGGCATTTGGACCCGGAAATGACATTGGATTTGAAGACAGGATAGTCATAAATTGTTAGAGCGCCACCTAGTGGGAACTGGAAGCATCATGTTTTATGTACTGCTCCTCCCAGTTTTATCCCGTCCACCTCAAAAATGGCCGGAATAAACAGCAGTCACTGTTTAAACAACTGAGTTTTTAAATTTCATGAAATAGAGCAGTGGGGCTCACCTACATGTGATGGTATAGAGCCATTTTGGAAGGGCCATGCCCGACACCATTAAAATCAGTAAAACTTTCACCACACGTGATGTGTGTGCAAAATTTCATGTGTTTTTGAGCATTATTGGGCCCTCAAAAAGGCAAATGGAATTGGAGTGCTCAGGTCCTTCTACTAATCCTAATTAGGATTAATAGTAATATTCCATGAAGACCACAATAATTTTTTTCTCTACAAGCAAATCACTCAGTTATGATCTCTTATACATAACGTCTGCAGTTTCTTTGTTTTCAAATCATCTTAATTAGATCAAATTTAGATTAGCATTATCTTGCGCTGTGGAAATGTCAATATTGTCAATATACTGTACATTTTTAGGAACCTCAGCAAAATTGGATCCAGGCAACATAAATTTTGCCTCTAACCAAGACCCCTCTTATGAAGTGAACAATTTCTAAGTGAGCCCTCACTACAGTAAATAATGTAAATAAATCCAGAGCTGAAATTCATACATCAGCTTTAGTTTCTGGGTGCTGATTTTGTTCATGGCATACTGGGATGCTTAATAAGAACACAGCCATTACTTAGGCTATAAATGACCTTCGGTGTTTCTGCTGTGACGAGTTTAAACATTCAGACCTACTTGAAACACACTGTTACTCACAGGCGAGCCAGCATCGGAAACAGCTGTCTCCAAAGAGCAAGCCCAAGACCGTGGGCGTTCCCACGAAAAGAAACACCATCACTCATCTGCAGAAAAGCAGCGGTACTACTCCTGTGACCGCTACTTCAGCCGCGGACACTGCCACACCAAATGTGCCACCGCCAGCTGTGCTGCCTCTCCGAGCGAGGGGCTGGACACCAGCAACAAACAGGTGGGAGAGCACCTTTATGGCTGAGGTCAGACGAGGCTTTAGACCAGCTGATAGAGGTTAGAAAAATGTTAATGAGACTGGAATATTCCTTATATTTGATTTCTATATCCCTTCTTAATGTCATTGTTCATGTTCAGGCTTCTAGTTTCTTTCCCAATTCCTCTAATTTCCATCAGCTGAAGTGTAGCTACAATAAACATTTGAAAATACATTAGAAAACCTCCTTCAGAACAAAATATAAAGAAATGAGGGGTGGCTTATGACTTTTGCACATTTAGATAAAAGCAAAAATGAGAGACTGCACTAAGACACCCCCCCCCCTTTCTGCTGGTTTACTGCTGTGAAACTAGAGGCCTGGTGCTAGTTTTTGGATGCTCTTCAAAATTTATGATATCTGAGTTAAACTAAACTGACCTGATGTATTTAAATGTAATTAGACTGCTCTGTGTGCACATGTAAGTGTGTGATAGAGATAGATCGTGTGTGACACAGACTCTGCTGTGATCCTTTTGCATGTTCTTGATGTTTTCTCCTCTGTCTGCCTAGTGCACCTTTTCATGGCCTTTCGCTTCTCTTCCCACTTTCTCCTCCTCATCATTTTCCATCCATTTTTTTCTCTGTCATTGCCTTTCCATTTGTGGCCCTTCTTTCTGTCATTTCTGTAACTCTTTTGTCATCTTTTGTGTTGTCATGTACCGCATTTTGGTGTCCTGGATTTATTTTCGTCCCTTGGGTGGCTCTGTCCACATTTCCTTCCACTTTTCCTTTCCTCTCTGACATGTCCGTTTCCCTCATCATTTCAAACTGCTTGTCCAATTTTCATCTAGGGCAGTGGTTGGGTTAAAGGCAGCCCAGTGGCACTGAGCTCCAGTTCTAGCACACCGAGCCGCGGACGCCGGCAGCTACCCCAGATCCCCCACACCCCACGGCCCGGGGTGGCTTACAAGACTGCCAATTCCTCCCCTGTTCATTTTGTGTCCAGCCAGGCCTCCCTGAGTCCCAGCCTGCTGAGCCGCGGCCACTCGGAGCACAATGCCCTCCATCACGGCGGCTCTCACCACATCCCCTGCCCTGTCACTCGTATCAGCTCTGAGCCCCTGCTGGGCCGGGGCTACGGCGAGCCCCTGGGCAGCCCCTCTGGCAGCCTCCGGAACCAGCTGGACGTCTTCCAGGATGTGGTATCACTGTGTCCCAGCCCCTGTACTGGACGCTCGTCTTGGACTGCACTGCCTCGCATGATGGGAGCCTTGTCTTCTGCTCCACAGCAGAATCTAGGTGTGCCCAACGGGTACAACTTCAGCTTTGGGGGCAGCACCAGCCCGGGCTCTGGTAACAGGGCACCCAGGTGTTACCAGGAGGCAGAGAAGGACAAATGGTGCTAGCATGGCTTTAAACAACCCTTTTTAATGCATTTTTGAGGAAATGTGATGAGTTTTATCATCTTCTTTGAAGGCTTTAGTTTACATTATCACTGTGTGTGGAATGCTGTATTGTAATCCTAACTTGGAAATCTTAAGTTAGAGAGGACATCTGGGGTGAATGCTTTAAGTGGGTAATATTTGAATGTGTAAAAAAGGTATCCTCTTACTCAAAGAGCTCGTAGCATAATGAGACAGCAAAGCAGACTTGTAATATCAGATGTCTTACAGTGTCTGTTCATGATCTGCTGTTGACACCACTCTACTGACACCCAAAAACATGTGATTGATAATACACGTAACAACTCAGTGTAATTACTGATTTATTTTGCTGCTTCACTTGTGGCTGAGTTGTCTGTGATTACTGAACACAAAAGCTGCTTCACGTCTTGGTTGCTCATCTGTTTGTTCCAGTCAGCTTTTTAACCGTGTCTGCTGCTAACCAGGTACTGCTCAGTGAGTTCAAGAGCCTAATTATTGTTAGTCAGAACTTGGCACTAAATGTTGTTTGCGTTAAGAGCGACTGCATATTAGATCTATAATGGTGTAATATAAAAGTCGTTGTTCCTTCCTTAATTACCTGCAGGCTGTAGCAGTAATCCTTTAAGGACCTCATTCACAACAGGCATATATGCAGATCTTTGTTTAGATCATCCACATGGCTGATTAATCCTGGATTCAGAAATTATTTATTTATTGTTAAACTAAATTCTTAACTGAAAAGCCTCTAAAAAAAATTCAGAGCTGAACAAATTTAGACCTTCTAGATCAGAGGTGTCAAACTCATTTTGCACTGTGGGCCACATGCAGCTCACTTCAGTCTTCAGTGGGCCAGACCAGAGAAACCTCCTTTCTGTCTGTACACAAGTTCGCCTGCATATTGAATCCCAGAGATATCTGAATATAAGAAAAAAGTAGTATGTAATGTTCATATTCGACAGAGTCATCTGTCAGCACCACTGTTTGAGTTTAAATTGTAAGAAATGTGTAAAACTACAGAAAATGTTCTGGTAGAAAAAACAGAAAGTCTTTTTTTAATTTAGTTTTGCTGTGAAGCCATCGTAAAAAATAAATTCTACAGTACTGACAAAAACAGGGATTCCATCATCCAGCGGGTCGGATCACAGTCTTTGAGGGGCCGGGTCTGGTCCCCGGGCCTTATGTTTGACACCTCTGTTCTAGATCATCTGTACACACAAAACATGGGCAGAGTTTCTTAGAAACTGTACACACACACACACACACATGCACACATCGTTAAAGTGAATAATCATAGTAATGATTTTGGTCATTATTTACACTTGTAGAAAAGCAAATTTGGTTGAGGGTTAATTTTTTTTGTATTCTAGCGCTTACCCTTCAAAACAAAAAAAACTAGAACAAACTGCAACTTCAGCATGTTTATATAAAGTTCGTCTCCACGCCATGTACAGTACGTACTGTATGTAGATGGCGAGGAGACAAATATATAGAGAAATTGAAGTGTGGCAGCATGCACATTGCAGACTGATTCTGAGTGACGAACACACAGTGGTGAAAATAACAATTGCCAGTGTGCACTTTTCATGATTCCAATGGTAACACAGCATGTGCTCTTTTTTATGTGCAGGGTAAGAATATTTCTATGCACACATTGGTGAATGAGATCCAGTGTTCATCCAGCTGCCTCCAAGGAGTTTGTCACTCCCTTCTCTTTGTAACCCAAACTCCACCTTCTAGACTGCAGCGGGCAATGCAAGTCCTTGTTCTGCTTGCTCGCAGAGACGGAGAGCAGCACCTGTAGCAAGTGGATGGACTTCAAAAGGTGAAGTCCATCCAGATAAGTACAGAGCCACTGCACATGCAGCGACTTGACCACTTTTCAGTTATAAACCTTCTAGCATCTACCAGGTCACCACTGACTTGGTGAGGGTTAGGATTAGGTTCAGAGCACAATTCAGTTTCAAGTTTATTTATATAGCACCAAACCACAACAGTCACTTCAAGGGTTCCCCCTGAAGAAATAACCCCACACCACAATCCCCCCCCTCAACTAAACTTCACACTTGGCACAATACCGTTCTCCTGGCAACCACCAAACCCAGACTGGTCCAGACAGAGAAGTATGATTCATCACTCCATCACTGCAGAGTCCAGTGGTGGTGTGCTTTACACCACTGCATCTGACGCTGTGACATAAGGCTTGGATGCAGCTGCTCAGCCATGGAAGCCCATTCTATCAAGCATGCTTAGTTGCTTGTTTGTAATAGCAAACTTAATCACACAATTAAATCACCCATGGAGATTTTAAAGAAAGGCACAATGCTAAACTAAAGTAACCAAAGTAAAAAAATATCCAGAGCTGAGAGCCAGCCAAAGTCAGCAGCCTCCATCTGAGTAAAGCTGTTACAAGATAAGTAAAACAAGAGAAAATGGATCGTGTTTGCATGTATGAACACAATGGGAAAATTTGTTGCACTTGCTTTTGTTTGAAAAGGTAAAATGTCAGATAAAGGTGGGTGTACTCCCCATCAGTTATTTGTAAATCTTGCCAGTTGCCGAGCACTTTATTTCCAGTTGTTTCACAGAGATTCCATAACTTACTGCAGTTTGAGGGTAAAATTAAAATTTGTCTTTTGATATAAAATAACATTTTGCATGGAATACATTTTACATTTAGGTCACACTTAGAAATTGGAACTGGAAATTGGAATCCGCACATATCTGCTCTTAAACCATTCAGAAACCTTAAACCACTAACCAAAGACGTAGCTCTGTGAAGGAGGGTCTGATCAAAGAGGTTCGCCACCTTTGCTTGTAGCATCTGTTGTTTTCATAGGTGAAGTAATGTTTTAAAATGGCAATTCATGTTATGTTTTGTATTAGTAATGAATTAATCGCAGTCAACATTAATCAACCAGATATTAACTGTTAAATTTGATGCATTGATTACCCATACAAATGTTAGAGCTATGGTTATGTCAACAATATTATAAAAAAGAAAAACGCTATTTGCATGTTTGCATAAACCTTATTTTTAACATTATATATTTTACTCCCAGTGCTGCATTCTAACAAGATGTTTTATAACCTGTCGTGTACAAGGGTGACATAATTTGTCATGCTGCAGTGTGACCATTACTTATTGTCAGGCGGTTGTTGCATTTCCGAGTCAGTATGGTGGGTTCAACACTGCAAGTCATGGGAAAGGAGAAAAAAAGAAAGAAAACCAAACAAACAAAAACAGGTCAGTGGTTGAGTGAAACGATGTTTGAAAACCTCAGACAATATGACACTGTACAAACAACTGTATTGTCTATAGCTTTGGACTCTACCATTCCATGATGATGCCTAATCCTTTTCAACATTCCCTAAGTGTCAGTGCAAAACATGGAATCCTGTCAGATAAGTGTTTTGTCTAATTCATACTTCTTGCAAAGTTTAGGCATGAAGTAACGCATGGTAGTGAGAAATTCTTTGTTTTTTTTTTTACAGTTTCCTTACAGATGTTCAGTTTTCATCGTGCACATTTTTGTACAACATGAGAAAAACAAAGGTGTGTTTTATGTGAACTGCTTACAGTTTGCCATTGTTTCAGGTCTAATGTTTCTTACAGACTTCTTTGCGATGTTTTAAGACAAAGTGCCTATCCTTTTAGAAATACTGTAGAAAAAGATGCTATGTCAACTGTTTTCTAATGCATCCACATGTGAGTAGATATTTGATGTAGCTCTGCTGGAAATGTGTTGTATAGAAAGCCTTATCTGTAAGCAGAGTCAATATGTACACTTAAAAGACAGGAATGAAAAATGACCTTCTGAAAGTTTTTAATGTGTGCAGGTGCGTGTGGTTCTCGTTTTTGATACCGTGTAATCGTGTGGGTGGGAGCTTAAGAATCAGCAATGTGGAAAAGCTATGTGAGCATTTCATTTTGACTCTATAAATATATCAATCCATTTACAGCCAGAAACACAATGTGCATGTTTAGATGGCAGGCCTGGTTAGCTGCTTTTTGTGTTTCTAATAAGGATGTCACAATAAGCTTAGCAAGCACTTGTCTTGTTCAGACTGCAGAGTGTGTGTTGGGTCAGCGGCTTCAGTTTCTTCAGAGTAATCACTTGGAAAAGAGTTTTCCTCTGTTTATTTTCACCAAGTCTGTGCCTTGAGCACTCACCAGTGGGCTGGAATTTGGAGAAACATGTTGGTGTTCAAGCTTTCTGGTCAGAAAGAGCAACACGTTTACTTTTAACAACATTTACATGTGCAGTTTTTTCATACCAAACCCACATAAACTATATGGACTTGTATTGTTTGAAAGCTGTTATGGCCAGTCAGAAATAACAGACTTTTATGTAATTGTCAGGCGGCGACATGAAAGTGAGATCGTTCACAACATCACCAAAATAATTTGATATTCAGCAATTCTAGTGTAAACTTTCTCATAACAATATACTATCAGAAAAAATAGAACAGACGTGTATTTTTGTGATAAGTAATCAAATAAAAAACATCACAGCATATAAAACCAAGAGCAGTGACTATCTTACAGACAGGCTAGCTGGTGAAAAGGCCTTACCTCAAGGTCATTTAACTATAGTTAAATTCATATTTAACTTTCTTTTTTGGTACTCAAACATCGTAGTAGATGCATATATTTGTGATATGTCTGAGATGTCACATGACTAAGACCCCAACTGAAACAAATGTGGGGGAAAAGGTAACTGCTAAATGCTAATTAGCCTAGCTGAGCAGAACAGCTGCCCATCTACTGCAGGCACTCACTTGTCCCAGCTGGAATGATGGCGAGCTCTCAAACGGATGCTTAGTGACGACTGTACTTGAATACACCATGCTGACGAACACACTGTAAGAGATTGTTTGCATTCTAGTTCGGTGCTTCTGGCTACAAAAAACATTTGTACAGTCAAATAACTGAATTGTTTGCTGTTAATAGCAAACAATTCAGTTAT
>VOQJ01019246.1:5625-22642 GCA_015052665.1 Apistogramma diplotaenia
GCATCTTTATCTTAGCTCTTTAAATGTGTGTGCGTGTGTGTATTTTTCCCCCTCATTCAGGTAAAGTCTGCTGCTTTAGATGAGATGTTCCACCATGGCACCGCATCAGTCCAACGCTACCAAAAAGCCCTTGTGCTCATGGAGGGTCTGTCTCGAACCCTCACAGAGCGAGAGGACGTCGACAGCATAGATAAATGTATGTGGAAGCAGTGTGACAAACCAACCAAGAGAAACTTTAAATGTTAGGAATAGACCGTTTATGAATGCATTTTCCATGTGTTCACTGGGTTTTTCCTTATCATTTTAGGTAAGCTGTGCATCGAGCGACGCCTGTCCACTCTGCACAAAAAGCAGTATTTATGAGCTTCACGACTGCATCCAGAGCAACCGCATTATCTTGCCTCATCCATCTGTCATCATTGTAGATGGATCCTCCGAGACTGTCTGCACTTTGATCTCTCCTAAGGGAAACGACCACTGGAGCATCTGCTCTCATTTCTCCACCCAGTCTGTAATCTCAGTCTAAATGCACAGAAAAGACTGGAAGTCCAGTTTTGGGCAAGTTCTTGAAAACAGATTGTGTTATGAATGTCTAACAGCTGTGATCAGGTAAATTGTTCTCAGTATTTGTTTTGTTACAAACTGTACGTGTTAGTGTGTTTCAGTGCTTTGCACATAGAATGATCAGCTAAATTAAAAACTGATTGCAAGTGTTTTATACTTGAAACAAAGATTACCTTATGGTTTTATGTGTTTGAAATATTTCTGTTATGTATCCGGTGAATATTCACCAGCCTACGGGACTCTGAAGTGTTGGTGAGATGACCAAATATTGTCATTATGTAGCAAAACCTGTGCCAATTTCTTCTTATTTTTCATTGTAGCAGAAGAGTTAATATGAATGTGATAAGTGTGCTCTAACCTAACACACAATAATTGCCTTATGACTGCCAGTCTTATGGCCATACACTGTAGAGTGCAATAAGTATTTTTGACATTTGAATGAGATTTTGGTTTTACACATGATCCAAAAATCCTCTCTTTTGGTTTAGTGTTGTACTTGGTTATGAGGTATTTGAGTGACTTTTCATTTTTACTGGATTATTCATGCTGTTTGTGTGCATCTGTGCATCTTTGTTTTATGTGTGGGTGTTTTGGGTTTTGGGTGGGGTTTTTTTAGGTTTTGAGCTTTGCTCATTTTGATTTTAGAGATATTTGTTTGCATATAATCAATGTGCAAATTCATTGTGCATGGATTGTCTGCAATGACACTAGATTATTTTGTTGTAACTGTTTGAAGTTTGTTTACCAAATTGCCTTTTGTATTGTTATTTTCAGACTGCCTGTCAATTTTGCCAAAAGAGGTTTGTTATATGGTGTGTGATCAAAATAAATATATATTGTAAGAGCTGTGGATTCGCCTAAAATCTCTCATAGTTTGCAACATAAATCAATTTCAGTATTTTTACTCTGGGTAGATTCTACATAATATCAGTGCTTCCTCCCACTGTATATCATTAAACAAAGACCATCAGATGTATGTAGATAGACAGATATCAATACTGTATTCCTAATATTCCTGTTAGAGCATTTCTCTTTTCAATTATTTATGATTTCAATATATATATCTCCACCAATATGTAGCTGTCATAAATTAAAATTAAATTAAGGACTAGATTAACAACAGAGAGTTTTGTAACAAGAAGCTTTTTGATTCAGCATCATTGGTTTTATAGATATTTTTTATTTATTAAGAAAATATCAGTATGACAGCAAGAAGTCAGAACATTTTCAATAAGCAGCTGGCCGCAGTTTTATTTTCATAGTTGATGTCCTTGTTGCACCTCTGTGGGGAGAAGTTATATTTGCAAGATAATAACCAAGCTGTCAGTACTTGCATTCTAATCTAATATCACTAGAAGCCATCCAGACTACGGCGTAAACCTCCACATTTTAATTACGTCATATTTTCGCTTCCTTGGATCCAGAACGGCATCCGGGTTGCACAGCAGGTTGCCGCGGTCGCCATGTTGCTGAATGAAATTAACTTAGCTTCAAAACAGTGAATAGCACGTAACGATATCAAGATTTTATTTTTCGTGGAACAGAAATTGTTGCAGCATGGGACCTATTGTAAATATGACTTAGGATTCATGAAACTACTACAAAAGCCCAGTTCCCTGTAAGTAACGCCTCTGAAGGAATAACTGTATTTATTCATTAGTAGCTGGCCTGCTAGCAAAAACAAGCTAAGTAATAGCATCGGCTAGCACGCGTCATGTAGTACGGGTTATTGTAATCACCCCAGGCCCATATGTAGTGTTGTTGTAAGATTTACGGTTTAATTTTTACATTGTAGTTTATTTTATTTATTTATATGTGGCTCAACTATCGGCCCGGACTTGAATATTCTCATAATTGCATACGTTATCTCATTGCAGCTAACGTAAGCTAACGTTACGCCCCGGACAAATTGTAGGCGGGTGAAGCTAACGTCGCAACAAGCGCTGCAAATTGTAGTCAGTACCAAGAAACGACTGCTCTTTGCCTGTCAATTGTAAATGTTGAGTGGAAGTGTGATGTTCCTGTCAAGGTGTTAAAACGACGGGGTTTCAGCTAACTCGTAAATCTCTCAGCGCTATTAACAAGCTGTCGTTGTCAGCCGACGACCGCAGTACATCATTTGCGTTAAGGTACAGGACCTTTGTATTAAATGTTCGTTCCTTTGGCTGAATCAGTATAAAACTAGACCAGCCGTATTGTTTTCATCACGGGGAAATATGTGAATGTTACCTGGCGCTCACCTGTAAGTGCAAACAGATGTAATAATAAAGTGTTCCTGCACTTCTTTGCAGATGCTCTGTTAAGACCTGCTTCTGAATAATTCAGAGGCATATGTAGGTAATAGAGTAACAGTCAGACATTTGAAGTGAGATGGGATTTACTGATGGCAGGGATTGATGTTTGTTGCACATGTTTAGATAGTGTATAGAGAAGTCAAAAGACTGTTATTTTTGTAACTAGACACAGTGACACAAAGGGAGGCATAAATACCCCCCACCAAAAAATAAATAAATACATAAATTAAAAAAAGAAAAGAAAAAAGGCAACCCTCATATACATTACTTGACTATGGCTACCAGGGTTTCTAGTTTACCACAGGAGCTAGTTATTATAGCAATAATCCTTGGTCCTTATTTTTATTCTCAATATCTTGACATGGTTCATTTTTCAGCTATGTGATCTAAAATAATAGGTTGAATAATTTCTGTTTTAATTCAATGAAAACTTGTGGCGGAAAATAATATATAATTAGGAGAATAAATTATTGTGAAAATGCCATTCATAAAGCAGCTCATTAAATTGCAACATTACAGTCAGTATCTGATATAGTAGGTGCACTTTATTTCTACGTCACATGTAGTCAGTTTTAAAAATATGTTTATACTCTACTGTGTCCTTTCAACAGATTATTGTGTTAAAACATTGTAACCATATCACGCAATGCACCATGGAAGTGGGTCACAGAATATGCAACGACAGCTTCAGAGATCCAAGTCTGTCAGCGGGTCAGAAACGGAGGAGCAGCAGTCGCAGTCGACTATGGCAGCTACGCAGCAGCAAGCTACAGTTAACCATCCTCAATCTCCTGTGACCCCTTTTTCTTCTGCGGCCAGTCCGTCAGCCCCCCAGTCACCCAATTATCAGATAATCATGAGTCGTAGCCCAGTCACTGGCCAGAACATGAACATAACATTACAAAATGTGGGACAGATGGTTACTGCTAACCAGCAAATAACCCTAACCCCACTCCCCATCCAGAACCCAGCATCCCCAGGCTTCCAGCATACTACACCTCAGTGGAGGTTTGAGCATCCGCCATCCTCCTACATCCAGGTCACCTCACCTGTGCCCCAGCCCATACAACCTCAGAGTCCCACCCAACATAGTCCAGTCCCTCTGCAGGGTGTAACGAGGCCAGCAGCTCCTGCAACAGCTTTGGGTGTGCATGGGCAGAGTCCAACACGTTTTGTTGATGCTAGTATGATAGTGAGGCAAATCAGTTTAGGCAGTCCATCAGGTAGTGGCCACTTTGTTTACCAAGAGGGAACAGGATTGGCCCAGATTGCCCCAGCCACACCTGGCCAGGTACAGTTGACCTCTCCAGGAGCTGGATCTGTGAGGGAACGACGGCTTTCTCAGCCTCATTCACAGACTGGCGGCACCATCCACCACCACGCACCTCAGAGTCCTGTGGCCACCACACTCTCAACTCTGGGCAGCCCTGGTCACATCACCACTTCAAGCCTACCTCCACAGATCAGCAGTATCATTCAAGGACAGCTCGCACGCCCTATGATATTTGAGAAGACTGCACAGGGTGTGGTCTCTGGAGTAGGAACAACAGCCACATCATTCAGTATACCCTCTTCCATCCCACCCTCTAGCCCATCCCTCACCAGTCCACCCCAAGGGATCTCCAGTAATTCCCTTGCACCCACCAGCATGACTGTGGGCACTGTGAAGAAGCAAGCTGCCAAGAAATTAGAGGAAATTGCTCCTTCTACACCAGAGATTGCCCAACTCAGAAAACAGTGCTTGGAGCACCACACAAGGAAGATGGAGAACCTGAAAGAAGTGTTCAAAGAATATCTCATTGAACTTTTCTTCCTACAACACCTCCAAGGGAACATGATGGACTATCTAGCTTTTAAGAAGAAGCCTTGTGTTCCCTTGTATACTTACTTGAGACAGAATGACCTGGACCTTGAAGACGAGGAGGAGGAAGAGGAGCAGTCCGAGGTCATTAATGATGAGGTATTACATTGACTGGCTCTTGGTCTAAGATCAATTATTGATTTTTCTGTTAATCCACTGAGTATTATGCCACTTTCAATTGTGTGTCTTTTTCAGGTAAAGGTTGTTACTGGAAAGGATGGCCAAGCAGTGACACCAGTTGCCATAGCAACACAGCTTCCTCCCAATGTTTCTGCAGCATTCTCTGCCCAGCAGCAGTTTCAGGTGTTAGCAGCGGCACTTTTTATAATACTTATTGCAATGGAATGATGTGTGATGTCTTACTTGGAATCTGTTGAGAATATCTCACTGATTCCAGTAGAGGTTGTTTTTTCAGGGACACCAAGGGGCTGCTTCTGGCACCATTGCAAATCCTGGAGACATGGATGCCTTTAAAAGGCAACAGGCTATGGTGCAGGCAGGTAGGGCAGAGATCGTAGACTCCTGTCTTATGTTGCTTTGTTTTCTCCCCGTTTGCTTTGTTTTCTGTTTGTTTTCTTTTCTCCCTCTAATTGCTTCTGCTTTTAGATATTTGGCATCCTCTACTAGCGCTCTGTGTTGAAGTCTTAAACCGAGGAAGGAGAGGTGACCTGTAAGGTCTTCAGAAGGTCATTGCTGTGTGCCGAGTGCTTTTTTTTGCGTTATGAGGGTATTGTGTGTTTTAAATCCCAGATCAGGCTAAGAGGCCCCGGATTGACGTTGGTCGCCATGGGCTGATTTTCCAGCATCCTGGTGTAGCTCCTTTAGGATCACCTGGCGTTCCACTCCAGCAGCTTATGCCAACTGCGCAAGGTAGGAGTGCTTCTACCAGGCCGTTCTGTGTTCTGTTCGATGCTGCTGGACCTATGCCCCTTCCTCATACTAAGGAGATGTTAAAAAGGGAATTACAACATTCATCTTCTGCAAACAAACTCCAAGCAGCATCAACAAACAGCTCTTCCATCTGCTGGATTTCTCAGCAGTCCTCAGGAAGTTCAGGCTTAAGCTCTCTCTGTCAGGATAAATGGGGAAGAAGACATTCCAAGTCTGAAGAATGAGTAGCCACTCAATGGGAAGATGCCATGTCTTATGATTTTCTTTTTTTGTTTTAACTATTGATCACCTGTCGTCATCCATCTCTTCTTTTCTGAAGTTTGTTCCTGTTTGTCGTCTTTATTTGGAAAGACCTTCCCGTGCTGATGGATTTTCATCTTATCTGGCGGTGGATCACAGAAAGTGGGAACCCTGTGGGAATGAATTGACTTTCCAATGGGTTTTGCTTGTTCACCCATTTTATGAATCCACATGTCATTTTTCCCTTTGGTTTCCCATCGTCATTTCTTCACACGTCTCTCCCTCTACAATTGTACGTCTTTGCGTGAGCCATCGACAGGAACTCAGAATCATCAATCATCAGTCTTCAAGATTAGTTTTATTTATCTCATGTCCACATTTAGTTTATTTCCTTCCATGTTTTTTCATGACATTTTGTTCTGACTTGGCTTCTTTCCCTCAGTCTAAGTAGGAGGGGAATCATTTGGAGGAGTTGTGTTCACGGCACAGGTTTTTGCGATTGTGGTGGTGTGGGTGTGTCAGGGCCAGGTGTTGATGGCGTCTAGGCAAGGTGGTGTGACGTGCAGGGAGGTAAGGCAGGTGATGCTTTAGTGTGCACAGCTCCGCTCAGGCCTGCTATCTGCAAGACCCCATGTGTGTCCTTTTGCTCACCTCTGTGCTTTGTCGCTATGTGAGGCATCCAGATGCCTTGGTTACGGCTAGAATGACATTGCTTCATGCATGCCAAACATACAGCGTTTTTGTAAGTGTCTGCTTTCGTTTTATTTCCCCTTACCTCTCCCTGTCTTTGTATCTTCAGAAATTCTGTTTTCACGTTTCTTTGTTACATTTCTTTTTCTTTCTAAAATTTCTCTTCTTGCATGAATAATTTTTAATGTTTTTTAACCACATTCTCAACATTTAAAATGCAATGTTTTAGTTTTGCATTAATCAAAGTAGTATTTTATTTGAGAGACATGTAGATTCTCATATTGATTTCATTTCCTCTGTAATCATTTTGCTGTATGAGTTTCATTAGTTTCTGCTCTGATCATCAGGTAGTCGTAGACTACTGTTAAATACATCTAGTTCATAAAGATAAGGTTCTGAGGAGCTCTTATAGCTGAAACTCAAACAGATGTTTAATAGTTAAATTTCATTATCTACCTGTCAGATTCAAAATGTATAACTTCTTTAAGGGGGTCTCTCAAATGAATATTAAGGGAAAGCTGCCGAACACTTAACGGCATCTATTAATATTTATTCTAGGAGCACAGCAGCATTATTTAGAAACCGAAATAAAAGAGAAAAAAAACACTGCATATTGGACAGTGACGTTAACAACTCATTTTTAACATTTGTCTCTGTGTCACTATTACCCTTTTATCCTATACTTTGGTTACCATGTATACAGGCGGGATGCCGCCTACTCCTCAGGCAGTCCAGATCGCAGGACAGAAGCAGAACCAGCAACAGTACGACCCATCCAAAGGACCTCCAGTGCAGAATGCAGCCAGCCTGCACACCCCGCCTCCTCAGCTACCTGGCAGGTTGCCACAGGGTGCTCTCCCTATGACAGGCCTGCCCATGACACTCTCTCAGCAGGCTCAGTTAGTGGAGAATCCAACTCAGCCGGGGGGCCAGCTCCAGGCACAGGTGAAAGTGCAGGCAGGTGGTCCTGTCCTGGCCACAGTGAACCCTCACACACAGCTCCAGGCTCAGCTGCAACAGCAGATGCAGTCAGGGCTTCATCTCCAGTTGCAGTCCCAGCAGCAGCAATCCCACGCCATTTTGCAGTCAGGACAAGCGGTCAGTCTGTGTGAAGCAGCCAGTCTGTGTGCTAATGACTAAATCATGATATTGTAAACTTCATATTCCCAATTTTTTCTTTGATCTATAGACAGTGGCACTTGCTCGCCCTGGAACAGAGCCAAACCAGCCAGTTCAGAGGATTTTGGCCAACTCGATATCAATGACATCTGTGTCTCCTGCTCCGCTCTCTGCTCCCAACTCTGTTCCAACCCCACATACTGCGAGTCCTCTTCGTCCTGTCGGTTCTAATGTCAACCCAAGCACCCAGTCAAAGCTGACTGGAAGCAATGGCATATCAGCTGTCAAAATCGGTGGCTTTGGTCAAAGCACAACCTTACAGTCTTCACAGGAGGGTTCCCAAGATAAGCAAGTGGAGCAGGCCAAATTGGTAAGTTCTTTTTAGAACCCTCAGTTTGCATACAGATGTCAGCAGGTGATTAAAGAATGGCTATTCCTGATTAACCTTTTGATGTCGCATGCTGTTTTTGATTGCCAGGAAAATCAAGTGCATCAACGCATATCTGAGCTAAGGAAGGAGGGCCAGTGGTCTGCCAGTAGACTCCCTAAGCTTGTGGAAGCTTCACGTCCCAAGTCCCACTGGGACTATCTCCTGGAGGAAATGCAATGGATGGCAGCTGACTTTGCACAGGAAAGGAGATGGAAGGAGGCTGCTGCTAAAAAGGTATAGCAAACATATAATAATTAACAGAGAGGAAAAAGGGTAAATTACAGATTGGCACAAAAGCAAAAAGGAAGAAGCCCTCAAAAAGACCCTCGCATGTCTTGTGTGTCTCCACCACAGCTCGTTCGCACATGTGCCCGTTACCATCAAGAGCAGAAGAAAAGTGAAGAACGAGCAAAGAAAGAAAGGGAAATTAATCTTCGTCATATTGCGAGCACAATCGCTCGAGAGGTAGAATTCTTCTGGTCAAACATTGAGCAGGTTTGTTTGTCTATTCTTTTTACAGGATTTTTTAAAGAACTGCTTTTAGCAGCATAATTAAAACGTTTTTTCCCCTCAGGTTGTAGAAATTAAACTCCAGTTTGAAATTTATGAGAAGCGGCTCAAAGCACTTGGCTTACAAAAATCCAGAGGTATGTCTCATTGATCAACTACTGAAAATGAGAAACAAACTATTTGCTGTGTGTCATGAGCTTTGACTTTCTGCTGCTCCTGGCTCCAAGCTGTTATGTGCCAGATTAACTGATCTGTGACGGTTCTGTTTGCACTGAACTTGCCTTACTTGCTTTACAGTATCTGGTCAGCCAGCAGGAGAAAAGGCTGATAAAGAGGTAAGTGTGCACTGGCACACCAATTAATGATGTAGGAGCACATATTGCACCTAAGATATTTTTACAGTCATAAATTTCCTTTTCTAGCAGGCGGCCACTTCAGTTAGAAAACGAAAGGCAAGTTTGTCCTTGGTTGAAGAAGATGGTAAGTGTCAAATAGTCAATGATTATATGATTAAAAACAGAAGACATAAATAACATGGATGTATAAAGACTGCCTTTACTTTAAGTTACAGATGAAGAGAGCACCATCGAGGAACAGGAGGGCCTGGAAGGGGAAACGGATCACAAAGCAGAGTTGGTTGACCTTGCCAAAGATGGTACTTATTTTAATCTCTCTGTAGCCATACTGTATTTAGCAGAATAGTCAGAATTAAGGAAACTGAGTTTTTTGGTATAATCTAGTGGCATTTTAGCGGTGAAAATGGTGCTTGAAGGGGCAGACAAACTTAAATTAAACTCGTCTTTGAGCTGCTTTGGCAGACAACATGTCATGTGTGTCATGCAACTTGTGGTGCCACAAGAAGTTTTAACATCAATTAAGAGACATCAGTAGGTTATTTAGAGGAACTTGTAAACATACATAACCACTTACAACCGCACAACTGACATGCTTACTTGGAGACATGTTTTCTGAGGTCTGTAAACAAATAAAAAGTTTTTTGTTTTTTAGAGAATTAACATCCACTTTTCCTCAATTCTTCCTTCCTTTTTGTTTTTATTGGTACGACATTACAGTGCACAGTGGTTAGAGACTAATTGACATGTGACTGAATTGATTTCAGCTGTCATGAAAGAAACAGCCTTGTAATTAGTGGTTCATGTTTGGCCACAAGATGGTGCTGAAACATGGCAGTGGTTACACAGATGAATTTACCAACCAACAATAATAGACAATTTTGAGTTTTTAGTTAAGACCGACAGTTATGAAAATCACTTGTCTTGTTTCTTTTTATTTTTAAATAAATTGCTCTGGTTTTTATCTTTTAGCTGAGATGCCCCTCGATGCTTTGATGAAGCATTATGCCGGTGCCTATGCTGATAACTTTCAGTGGCCTCAGCCTAGTCCTCACAGTGATGACGATGAAATGGAAGAGACTGAAGGTACTTTTGTAATCGTAAAGTTAAACTGTGAAGATAAGTAGAATTTTATGTGGCCATTTGTGAATGATGAGATTCCAAAAAACATTTAACTTTTTATTTCCTAGAAATGGGATGTGTAGCAGGCAGTCCGCCTGAGGCTGTGCTGATTGACTCCCTGCTGAGTGTGGACCAGTACCGCAGTACTGACAAAGCCGCTTCCTCTGACTCTGGGAAACCCTGCAGAGACATAGCTGAAGTAGCTGCAGCCACAGAGCTCATCCTGCCCAAGGGCAGCTTCAGAACCACGTCTTCAGTGAGACACATTCAGAGACGCTCACACTTTTGAACAACAAAAAAAAAAACACGTGATAATGTTTTTGTTTTGTTTTTTTAACACATTTTTCATTGTCATTATTTCTTACTAGACTCGCAGCCCAGCTCCTTTTCTCTTGCATGGGTCTCTGCGAGAGTATCAGCAGATTGGTGTGGACTGGCTTGTAACCCTTTACAAGAAACACCTCAATGGCATATTGGCTGATGAGACAGGCCTTGGCAAGACAGTACAAACAGTTGCTTACATGGCTCACTTAGCTGGGCAAGAAGGTATGTGTTTTTTTAATAGTGAACCTTTTTGCTTTGTAAAGTTTGACTGACATTAAGACGTGATCTGTTTTTTTGTCTGCAGGCATCTGGGGGCCCCACCTCATTGTGGTAAGAACATGCAAGTTGCTAAGTTGGGAGGTGGAGTTCAAACGTTGGTGCCCTGGCCTTAAGATCCTCCTTTACCTTGGCAACAGAAAAGAACGGAGATCTAGGAGAAGGGTAATTTGTTGTATTTAAACACAATATCCTTAATTGATCTAAAAAGCATTTGCAGTTAGCTGCTGTAAATGTGGTAACTACTGTATGGTTATTGATCTACAGTGGTGGGGGGAAGCCAACAGCTTCCATGTTTGTCTGACCTCCTACAAGCTGCTGATGAAAGACCAGAGTCATTTTCTAAAGAGAAGGTGGAGGCACCTAGTCCTGGATGAGGTGCAACTCATCAAAAACATGACGGAGAAACACTGGGAAACAGTTTTTTCTCTCAGAAGGTAAGCTGTGTGATGAATGCTATTTATACTGAATAATGTAATAATAGCTGTTAGGAAGTAACAAATACTCATTCATGTTTTTTTTTTCAGGGAATTGCTTCACTGATTAGATTAGATTAGACTTTTGGTCTGTCTCCATGAAATTGCCTAATATTTTACTGGATCTTTAAAATAAGGCTCAACTGACTGAATGACTAAGATATTTCTGTGCTTTTTCCAGTGAGCAACGGATTCTCCTCATCAACACTCCTCTACAGAACACTCTTAAGGAGCTGTGGACCATGATCCACTTCCTTTTGCCAGGAATCACCAGGCCTTACTCTGATTTTCCTGTTAAGGCAGGCACAGACCAGAACCAGGACTATTGCCACAAACTGGTGATCCGCCTGCACAGGGTGGGTATAGCACCTGCGGATATCCTCTTTCATGAATCTGTTACCTGTGTGTGGTCCTTAAATTAAATATGAAACCCTGCTGTTACGCTTAACTTCAGATGATTCAACCTTTCATCCTGCGGCGCTCCAAAAGAGATGTGGAGAAACAGCTGCCCAAGAAGTACGAACACATCCTCAAATGCCGTCTGTCCAACAGACAGAAGAGCCTTTATGAGGATATCCTCACTCAACCAGGGTAAAATATTTACCTAGCTTACAGATTTTTTTTCTTACACATACACACAGTGCAATGTTTAATTTAAAAGCACATCATGAACAGTAATGAATTACTTTAATTTCAATTGCAGTGTATTTTGCATCCACACTCATTTATTTTGACCAAATGATCTTTTTTTTTCTCATTTTAATTGGAAATACTTTTATTTTGTGTGTTCTTTTGGGGAAAAACAGCAGTTTTTATTGTGTGAAGAGATACGTGTTCTGCACATGTGTTGTTAGCTGTAATTATTTTCTCTGTGTGACTGTGTTCCCCCAGGGCTCAGGAGGCGCTGAAAACAGGTCATTTTGTCAGCGTGCTGCAGGTTTTGATGCAGTTACAGCGAGTGTGTAACCACCCCGAGCTGGTGGCACCCCGAGAGACCAGTAGCTCCTATTTCTGTTCTTCTCTAGAATACAACGTACCATCACTGGTACTGGGAGCTTTTCAAACTCACTCGAGCAAGGTACGCGTTTTTGTATAGCCCTGACAAATGTTGTGGATATAAATGGTAATGTGATGAGTAAGTAGAGCAAGAGAAAATCAATCCATGATTAATTTTTATTAATGAGTAATAATCTGTCACTCGGCACCACTTCTGCTGCTTTACCTTGTCTTAACCGATTATGCTCCTAGATATCCAGCCTGTCCATATTCGATCTGATAAATAATGAGAACAGACTGACTCGGTATCAGACCGAAGACGCAGTACCCAAACTAAAGGTCACTCAGCAGCTCATAGAAGAAATCTACAGCAGTCCAGATCCACCACCAAGACCCAAACCATGTCTGATTAAACCCATGAGGTCTGCAATATTATCTTCAAATGCCCATATAACATGAGATGATCCGTGTAAAGCTCTTTAGAAGTTTTCAAATGAAGTGGAACCTCAGTATTGTGGTATATTGAAATTCTCTGCTTTTCATTTTCCTCTGATCAGATTGTTCCAGCCAGTGCAGTATGGTACAAAGCCAGAAGGGCGCCTGGCTGCCTTTGCAAATGCAGCAGGTCAGCGTCCTCCAACAAGCTCTCCTGCTACTGGCACCACTCCTTCCACCACCAGCCAGGCGGGCCAGACCAGGGGCAAATCCCCAGTCACCACTTCGACTGCAGCTACTCCTCATGGTAAGATCATTTCAGGGGCAGTATCCAGTAAAGGAGAGATAATTTGGTTTTCACATTAAAGGATTCCTGGTGGTGTACACATCAGACAACACAAACAGTACATTTCATCTTTTTTCCTTTTTGTGCTTTCATATAGTGTGTTCAAACTAGTTTTAAGCTTGTGATGTGTGCAGTGTTATTTTGCATGATGTGGAATTTAAATGGGCCTAATGTATTGTCATACTTAAGAAAACACCTAGCTTTACAGTCATACATTAGTGTTTGTGGCTCATTTTTAAAACCCCGAGTGTCTACACATTTTATGTACAGTGCTGTAATTTGAAAAATTCAGGTCTTCGTCCTGCAACTATTCTGGAGAAGTTTGGTATACCATCACTAACAAGTTTTGCTTTAAGGTTTCATGTATTTTGAATTTACACTTCCATGCAGCAGTGGTGGGTTGGCAACATGGTTTTCTTTTATAGCAGTGCAGCCATTAGTGGAAAACTGCTGCAAGTTTCTGCCCTCAGTAAATACTCATTGAGTTTTAATTATAAAAATAGACAAGTCAGGTGAAGAGAAGGAGGTAAAAGTCATTCACTGCAGCTTTGGCTGCCACTGAATACACACAGATGGAGCTTACAGACTAAAGATGCACATGACACCAAACCTTGTTCTTTTTAAAGTAATATCTTTTTCAGTGATTTAATGGTGCACAAAATTAACATTTCAGTATTTAACTCAGTTTTTCAGTTATGTTTCATTCTAGTGAACAAATGCAACGCCTACATTGACATGTTTTTTTTTTTGAGAAACAAACATTCAAGATTGTCTATTTGACTGTAACTCATAATCTAATAATTCAGGTTCTCAGATGTTCCATACTGCCAACATTAAAAGCCCTTGACCCATGTGCTGCCAAGAATAAAATATAGAATAGAATAGAATGCCTTTATTGTCATTATATAGATATACAATGAGATTGGAGGGCCACTCCTGTTCAGTGCCATAAAAATAGAATCTCTAAAATAAAGATATACTAAAAATATACAAAATAAAATAAATGGTTGTGAAAGAAGAATAATAATATAAGTATATATGTAATCCAATCCTAGTACTAGGTCAATGAGTATTGCACTGAAAGGGAGAGCCGTGAGCTGCTGCGTCCGCGCACATCGCCGCCATCTTGACTCAAGTCCATATATTAGGTAATGCTAATGTCCATTAAGACGAGTACACAGTATGCAGAATTACTCAAGTGTATGTCAACACTAAGGATACAGCCATCTGTTTGATTAAGTGTGGGCTCCATATGGCAGCAAGTTAAATACCAGTACAGTGTGAGCAGAGAAGACCCAGTTTCATGCCATGCAGGCAAGACTTGTATAGCATGCAAATTCACACATTGAACAAGATTCATTGAAATTACGCATCATCTTCCATCTTTCGGTGCAAACCTGACAAGAGCTGGTGAAGTTACAGCTGAAAGTTACTCCGTACTGGGCTTCTTCTGTACTGAATGTTTGTAACAAATCCACATCTTGTTAACACCCATATTTTGAATCAAACTGTTAGCAGTGATTGTCATTGACATCAGTAACACCCATAATAGTCCTTGCTGAGTTGGCCCACCACTGCTGAATGAAGATATGGAGAAACTGTTTGATCGTACTGATTTGACTAAATATTGGGTTACCCCTAACATGGAGTCCCATACCCCATTGCCTTGTACTTCACAGTGGTTGGAACAACAACTCAGAGATCCCAGGCTACCACTCCTGTCAGCAGCAGCAACAACACTGCAGCCTCCACTGTAGCCTCCTCTGGGAATGGTGGTATTGGACAGCATGTGTTGGGGGCTGCCCCTGTGGCCTTAGGCCAGAGTTTAGCTGGCACAGTTCTGGGATCCGTTGCTCCCAATAGCCAGCCTGGATTAACTCAGGTCCCCAGGGCAGCATTAGCCCCCAGCCATGCCATCCAGCCCAGCTTATTGTCCCAGAGACTGGTTCTTACATCCCAGGCCCAGGCACGGTTGCCTAGTAAGTGGCCTGCCTTCCCCTCTGTTTCAGCATTTTCCCTCCACCTCTGGCACTGCAGTACTGGCTGCTCTTCACTGAAGCCTTTACTTGAGGCACTGCTGATATGTGTTTACATCTCTAGAGAAATGGCTTTGTACATGCAATTGTCGCAGTATGAATAGTGCAGGAATTCTGGTTAAATATCAAATATTATATATAAATTATGGTGGGGGGAAAAAGTCCTTTTAAAATTCGCTCTGTAGCATATCAGCAGCTTCTCCACAGCCACAGCATTCCCCAGTCTCTTTCTTAAAACCTGCATGTACACTATGAATATACGCCACTGCACTGTTTAACTTTACAATGTCCTCCCACTTCCTTATTTTTGTTTTTAATATTTTTTCTCCCACTTACTAATATTCTTTTCTCTTGCATCAGCCCAGCTACAGGAGGAAATCCCAAAGCTTTGTTGTTGTTTTTTCCCCCCCCCTTTATTGTTGTTTTAATCTGAACTTTAGCATGACTACTAAGCATGTAGAAATGGCCCCACAGACATGAACTGAAAAACCACAGTATTTGAGTTTCACTAAAAATATATAAACATAATTAAAAACTAGCTTATTTTCTATATCTATCTTGGAACATTTGAAGGATGCAGCAGTCAGAGGTTTTCTGAAACTATTTGAATTTGTTTATTTTCAGTAAATGTTTTAAGTGTAATGTTTTCCCTGCATTTGTAAATGTCCTCATGATTTCTGCACAAATTGTAGATAAATTCAACTTAAGGATTTATGCATATTTTATGGCCAGCAGTGTCTGCCATGTTGAAGCAAAGTTGAGAGTAGAAATGTCTCTCGTTCAAACAGCAGGCTGTCAGGATTACATGAGGGTGGGGAAAGTAAAAAACAAACATCCCCTTCCCTGTCAGCAGCACTGCAAACAAGGCCCTTATCCACAAGCGCTTCATTGGAGCTGCTCAATGACCAGCAGGTCAGACTGTACTGGTTATAGAGAGGCAGAGGAAATCATTCTCACTCTACCTGAGAATGTGGCTTAACACAAATTAAAGGTCATAAATGTAATTTTTAAAATGAGATTAGACAGTGTTTTATTTATTTAATGTTCTTTTGTATGTTTGGGGTAGACAAACCTAATAAAAAGAGACCAGGCTAAGGGGTGTTTATCCATTTACAACAAGGAAAACAAGGATTTGATACACTGCCATTTTTGAAGGTTTTCCCACCTACAGAGAAGGGAGAGGTCTGTAATTTTCATCGTAGGTGCACTTCAACTGTGAGAGAGAATCTTTAAAAAAAAAAATCACATTGTATAATATTTAAATAATTAGTTGCATTTATTTGCATTAACTAAATATTTGATACAGTAGAGAAACAGAACTTAATATTCGGTACAGAAACCTTTGTTTGCAGTTACAGAGGTCAGACGCTTCCTGCAGCAGGGATTTTGACCCACTCCTCCATACAGATCTTCAGATCTTTCAGCTTTCAAGGCTGTTGCTGGGCAGCACTGAGTTTCTGCTCCCTGCAGAGATTTTCTGTTGGGTTGAGCTTTGGAGACTGGCTAGGCCACTCCAGGACCTTGAAATGCTTCATACGGAGTCACTCCTTTAGTTGCCCTGGCTGTGTGTTTTGGGTCATTGTCATGCTGGAAGACCCAGCCACGACCCATCTTCAATGCTCTTACTGAGGGAACGTGGTTGTTGGTCAAAATCTCATGATGCCCCATCCATCCTCCCTTTAGTACGGTGCAGTCGTCCTGTCCCCTTTGCAGAAAAGCACCACAAAGTATGATATTCCCTCCCCCATGCTTCATGGTTGGGACGGTGTTCTTGGGTTTGAACTCATCCTCCTCCTTCCTCCAAACACAGCGACTGGAGTTGAAACCAAAAAGTTCTATTTTGGTCTCATCTGACCACATGACCTTCTCCCATGCCTCTGGATCATCCAGATGGTCATTGGTGAACTTCAAACAGGCCTGGACCGGTGCTGGTGTGAGCAGAGGGGCCTTGCATGCCCTGCAGGTTTTTAATCCATGACGGCGTAGTGTGTTACTGATGGTCATCTTTGAGACTGTGGTCCCAGCTCTCTTCAGGTCATTGAGCAGGTCCTCCT